>VZTX01001611.1:106718-162418 GCA_013400915.1 Pardalotus punctatus
CGGCACCGCCACCGCCGGGCAGCGGCACCGCCGAGCAGCGTCACCGCCGGGCAGCAGCACCGCGGACAGCGGCAGGAGGCGGCGCGGAAGCCCGGACCCCTCTGTCGGGCAGGCCCAGCTGCCGCAGTCCCGCTGGCCCACCCGCCTCGCCAGGGACAGCCCTCAGCTGCCCCACACCCGTCTCGCCCCATCTGCCCAGACCCACCCGCCGGGCCACATCCACCCGTGTCAGCTCTCACGGCACAGGGAGGGCGCAGGGCCTCAGAAGCAGGGGCAATGTCAACTGTACCCTGCAAATCCTCCTCCTTTTCCCCTGCAAAACCACCGCCGTGCCACAGCCTTGGCCCCTTATTCTGGCCTGCTCCCCTCCACCTCCCCCAAAGTCTATTCTGTCCCCAGCCCATGGCTCCTGCACAGAGCCTCCAGCTGCCAAGAGACAGTTCCCCTGGGACAGTCCCATTCACCAGGGCCCAGGTCCCTTGGTTCTGGCCCTATGGGGATCTGGAGCAAAGAGGACAGTTTCTTAGGGCAGCCTGCTTTCTCCTGGGATCCTGAGGAGAGGTGGCAGACCGTGGGCAGGGGCAGGCAGAAACTTAATTTGGAGCATGGTTCATCATTTAAGTGCCAGGAGCTGCACTAGTAGATGAGACCAATTACACCCTCACACACTGCTCTTCCAGGAACTCTGCCCCCAGCCTTGGTGGAGAAGGCTGGGGCTGACAGCCTCCCTCCTCACAGTTTTCTGGAGCAGCCATCACCTCTTTCCAGCTCCACGTTTTGTCACTTCCCACCTCCAGTTCTCAGCTTTGGCTTTAGGAAGATTTTGTGAAGGGAAGATATGCGTTATTGTCTCTCAGCTTTCTCTTATACCTCGTCTGGGGTCTCCAGGAGTCTCTCCATCATGAGTGTTGCCCTAGGATATTGGGGCACGTCACAGCCCTTGGCATCCTGCCCCACAGCAGAACAGTGCTGGCAGTGCCACGTACAGAGATGAATTGAGGAACACGGCCATTTGCTAAAGCCCTCACAGGAGAACAAGCAGCAATCTAACCTTGTGCACCTGCACTACCAGCACTACCTGAGGAGTGCAGATCACTGAGAGAGCCAGCTCCTGACCCCAGTGGCAAAAGCTGAAGAGCAGCTACATGTTCATGCATACGAGGACCACAGCTGCACTTCTGAGCCAGCACTGGGAAAATGCAGACTGTCTCCAGCCTCGTGCATCCATGAATGCTGTGTACCTCATCCTGCCTGTGAGCAGGTGGAGTATTTGGAGACAGTGACACTTCTCCACTCACCACTCTGGAGAATTCCTGGATTGTGCATCCCATCACACAGAGGTGTTGTGGGTGAGGTTGGATGGGAGAGAGCTGGCAGAGGAACTTCCTCATGCTCCCCCAGCTGATGAGCCATGGCCCAGGTTTTACAGAGGAAGCCCAGGGATTGCCCAGGTTTTACAGGGGAAGCTCATCTCCAAACCTTGCTGTTGCATAGGGAACATAGAATCATGGAATGTTTTGAATTATAAGGGATCCTTCAAGGTCATACAGTCCAACCCTTGCCATGGGCAAGGACACATTCCACTATCCCAGGCTGCTCCAAGCCCTGGCCAACCTGGCCATGGACACTTCCAGGGACAGAGCAGCCACAGCTTCTCTGGGCAACCTGTGCCAGGGCCTCACCACCCTCACAGGGAAGAATTTCTTCCCAATATCCAATCTAACCCTGTTCTCTGTACATATGAAGCCATTCCCCCTTGTCCTGTCACTGATTTCTTTGACCTCCCTTTTCAGCTGACATACCTGTTGAAGCCCTTCTTGTAATTCTCTATGTCCCTTGCCAAGCTCAGCTCCAGCCTCGGCCTTCCTTCTCCCACCCCTACACAACCAGGCAGTTTCCCTATACTTTTCCCATGATACCTCTCCCTGTTTCCACTGCCTGTGCATCTCCTTCCTTCCTTTGAGTTTAACCAGCCCGTCCCACCTCAGCCATGTCAGATTTTGCCTTCCTTGCCTGATTTCTTGTTCCTGGGGAACACGAGCTCTTTTGCTCTATGGAAAGTGTCCTTAAAGACCTGCCAGCTCTGCTCTCCTCCTCATCCCTGAGGGCAGTTTCCCAGGGGTCATATTGACTAACTCCTTGAAGAGCTGGCAGATTGCTTTCCTAAAATTCAGAGCCCTGACTTTACTCTTTGCCTGCTCTAAATCCCTCAGGACTGCCAGTTCCACCACAGCACCATGCCTTTAAAGTCTCAGCTAGGCTTGGTCTCATTGCAAAAGCAACATTTGGAAACAAAAATTAAGTGTCAATATTAGGTAGCTACCCAGAGCTGAGAAATGTATTCATGAAAAAAGAGGAAAAAGCACCGACGTTTCCCATAATGAACAAAAGCTCAATGCTGCTCTCAGCTGGACATGTGTTCTCTCTTGTGCAGCTCCAGTTCCAATGGAGATTATTCCTTCATAATATATTTTTTATGGCACACATGAGACCTCTGAAATGCAGTGTCTTGTGTCTTGTAAATCATTTCCTGTAACCTGTGGATTCCTTTTCAACTGCATTACAGTAATGTGAATGTTTGGGGACTAATTCGAACTGGCAGATGCGAAGCCTCATGTCCCCCCACCCTGCTCACAGCAGTGCCTCTTGCAGTGTCCCACCCCAGCACTGGAGGAGCAGCGCAGCTGTGCCCCTGGGCAGCAGCTCTTGGCCTCTGGGATCCCGTCAGGTGCTGAAGAGCCCACCGGGAGGAACACAGACCCTGTCCTGGACAGCCCAAGCCCACAGGAAGGCAGCTACAAATTAGGAAATCAAGCTTGAGCCTTAAATGAGAATCCCAGTAGGTGCAGTGTGGGTCACGCTGCAGGACTGGGGACAGACAGATGCTCTCAGGAAGCCCTGGGCAGAGCAGGTTTGCTTGGCTGATCTGCTTAGCGCATGCACATGGCCTCTCATATAACTGTTCTGGTATGTATGGATCTACTTTGAGAGAGATGAATCCTTCTCATGCATGGAGATACTTTAATTCCAAACTGGAGAATCCACAGAGATCCTGCTGGCAGCCACAAGCCTGCTCTTGAGTTTCCCAATATCACACAAAAAACCCCTAAACCAACCCAAGCCAAAACCCAAACACTTTTCAGTTCAAAAAACATAAGATAAATCTCAAACTAGACCCTATTTAATGAAGTCACAGTGTTTTGGTCTTTCCAATAATGAGCACACACCCAAACTGCAGTGCTTAGCAAAATGCCCCATCTTGACATCCCTGTGGCTCCGGCTCCCATGATGTGCTGCACAGGAGACTAACAGGATTTACAGAAAACCATGCAGAACAGAGAGACAATTTCTTCTTGGGCACTAGCTTCCAGCCCAGAAGAAAATTTTATAACCAGAATGTAAAGCCCTCTAAAACAAATGGTTCAACCTTAGATGCCTGCTGCTGGGCTCCAGCTCCTGATTCATCACAGAGTGTGTATTTCTCCTGCACGGATGTCAAACGCATCCATGAGCAGATCTGAGTGTTATCCAATGCTGGCTAGTGCTGTTCAGCCAGTGGATGCAATAGGAGCTGATGGAGTGTAACACTTTATTTGACAGTTCTGCTCTTAAAGGTTTCTGTATTTACCCGGCATACCTGCCCCTCCAAGGCACATAAATTAGCAATGGGAGCACTTCCCAGGCAGGCAGCAGTGGCCAGTCTAGGCAAGGCCAGCTGGGAATTGCCAAGGTAGGTTGGTCAGGTGGATCACTTAGTTCATGCCCTGCATTTTGGCAGGAGTCAACAGCAGTTGATTTTGACGAAGGGGAAGAAACTCTGTTGTGGGTGACCATGGAGAAGCCACCCCTTGCATGTGTTTTTTTCTAAGTTCCCTCATTTGGAGTGACTCGTGGCTGCCCCAGCCTGGAGGATATGCCTGTGATACTCTCATCTCCACGGGGACAGCAGTGCTGAGATTTGGCCCAGAATCTTGGTTATGGGGACATGTGACAATACATCATGGTAGGCAGCTGAGAGCCCTTCCCTGCACCAGCTGGCAGGGTCTGACTGCACATGCTGAAGACCAGGCTCCAGTTAGAGCCATGTTTCACATGTAGTAGACTGGGAAGCCCTTTCAGAGGTTTTGCTGCCCCAGCTGATGCTGTGCAAAGGCGGGTGGCCTGGCTCATGAGCAGAAGCAGAACTCCACTCCAAGGCAGAGATGACTGAGTGCTGGTGCAATCCCTGCTTAGACATGGGATTATCTACTCCAGTATTCTCACACCATCGCTCCAGGAACAGAAACTGGGAGAGGAGCAGGGGCTGAGTCAGACTCCGCGGACACCTTCAGACTGCAGTGCCTGTCTGAGGGGACCTGGGCATATTTGGCCACGTGATGGGGGAACTGGAGAGCGTGTCCCTGCTCTCTAAACGCACAAGCAGATGAGCACCAACAAATGAGGAAAATGGCCTCAGATAATAGGCAGTGCTGGCACAAAAACAAAGAGGTATGAGTTGGCACAAATAATTTTTGGCTGTAAATCAGATGGTTTCTAACAGTGGGAGAGATGTTGTTCTGGAACAGATTCCTGAGAGGAGCGTTGGGGGCAAGGCATGCAATTAGTTTTAAGATTGAGTTTGAAATGGACTTTATAACATGGTTGCCAGCAATTGCAGGGAAATGGGATTTGATGGCCCAAGCTGTCCCTTCTAGTTCCACGCTCCTGTTGTCATTCACAAGCACTGATCAGAGCAGGAGCCCTCTAACAGGAAAGGGCTCTCTAATCTATCAAAGGCTTAACAAGATCCATTGAAGAGAAACCGGAATTAGACTCATTTGAGTGCAATGAAAAGGGTATATTTTAACAAGGACAGTAATTTCCTTTTGTAATAATTTGTGAAGGAATATCGTGGGACACTTTTCTTGGAAGGCTTTACACTGCAACTATAATTCTTTGTAAAGGACTGGTCCCATTAGGCCCAGCTGTGATCTGGGATCAGGGTCCCTGCAGGAGAGACTCTGGCCTGAGAATCTCTACATGCCAATATCCCAATTATTGCTTCTGTTAAGGCCTAAATTCCAGAGATTATCACTTCAATTTCCTGACTTTTACAAACACTAGGAATATATTTTTCAGGAAACTTCAGAGGTTAACCTCCCATAATTCCTTCTCATTATTTACTTGTCAACAGAAGCAATGAAACACCTTGAAAAGAAGTGGATTAATGTACACAGTGCTCTACTTCCTTCAGGGAATGAATGAAGTTTGTAAATATATACTGAATAGCAAATAAACAGTAAAACTGCAATGACATTCAAACTCCAGTCAAAGAAGGCACTCAGGATGTTTTGCAGTGGCATTCCATACTGTCAAAGTATTTTCCCATTCATGGAAACAGTTTCAGGTTTAAAATTGTTGGTAATTCTGATGTTTGTTAGTAGCAGTTCCTGTGATCTAAACTGCACAGTCTGGGACCTAAAATTAGCCAAAGGGGGAAAAAGCCATCTCTGGGCAAGCTGCTCAGGTGCCAAACCCACTGTTCCACTGATATGCTGTTCACAGTTGCTATGAAAAAGGAACAGTTCTTGGACACAGAAAAATGCACATGCCACAAATAATGCTGTGGAACATGGTTTATCCATTGAATAGTCCTGAAAATGGAGCCAGAGGAAAAGCCAGCCAGCCTGAGAAGTGTGTGCTAGCAGAGACAAGAGAGGACGGAAGAAAAGGGGCACTCACAGGTGACACAGATGGTCCCTCAAGGTCCCATCAGATCTTGAAGTCTGTCTTTGCACACTCAAAGGTGCTAAAAGCCCCCAGTTCCCACTGCACCATCAATGAGCATAGCTATGGCAAAAAGGGGATGCAAGAGCTTCAGAATCTTTGCTTTCTGCTGTCACTTTTGGGACAAACCAGCCCATAGGAAAGCCAAGAAAAGACTGAAACCAGGAATTTTCGTTCCATTCCTGAAAATCTGAATTACAGATCTCCTCCCTCACAATCTCCCCTTGCAGTTCTGGGGCTCTCCCACCTCCACCTTGCTTTTCCTACAAGCAACCCCCTGCCCACCCACATGCCTGTAGTGTGGGGGAGAGCCAGCCTTGTCTCTCCTTGGGGAGATGCAGATGGGGAAGCACAGAGGCTGTGGCACCATGCTCACAGTGAGCCCAGACTGGGGCAGCCAGCACCCCCAGGGACACCACCCTGGCAGCAGGGCTGCATGGGGCTCAGCCTGACTAGTGTCCCACTGAGGGGAGCTGTACCTCAAGGTCAGACCTCCCGAGCAGACTGCTCCCTCTCTGCAAGCTCAGGTCCAACCCTCTGGTTCCCTCCCAGATGCCCTCAATCTCACTAAGGGTCCACTGGTTGCTCTCCCCGTAGGAAAGGCATTGCAGGACCTGCCCCATCTGTCATGTACTCATCGGTGTAAATGGGTGAGTGGCTCTATCTGCACAGGATCAGGAGATAATCTCCCACTCTAATCTCGGTTCTTACAGAATGAGGACCAGGGCTTGCACAGGCAGCCCTTCGCTGATTGCACGACAGGATGACACGACAAAGCTGTGCTGAACACGGTGTTAGTTGGCTTTCTCCATCCTGGGCTAAACAGTGATGATTGTCAGAAAGGGGAAGACAGCAGCCACAGAGAAGCTGTCTCAGATTTGCAAAGTTTCTGAGTACATCATTGCTTGGTTACAGAGAGGGAAACTGAGGCAGGGAGGGAGGCAGAGGTCACCTATGGTCACAGAGTGACTTTGACCCCAGTTTCTGAAGTCACATTGTCCAATCCCAGCCCTGCTGAGGGCATGACGCCCAGGGCTGGAGGCTGGTGGAGGCTGGCATAGGCTGCAGAGGATGACAGAGGCTGGCAGAGGGTAACAAAGGCTGACCAAGACTGGCTGAGGGGAGTAGAGGCTGCCAGAGACTGGCAGAGGGTGGCAGAGGCTGGCAGAGGGTGGCAGAGGCTGCAGACTGCATCATGCAGATACCAGCCCTGACTGTATGGCTTCAGCTTCACAGCCAGGGCTGCCTTCAGGGCAGCTGTGACTTTGAGTGGGGCTGTGTCCTGCTGCTGCCATGGACTGCACAGTGCTGGCTGCAGGAAGCTCATTCTGAGCTGTCAGGGTACCTTGCAGCCAAGGTGTAACACCTTCAGCACGGGGGCAAATCCTGNCCTGTCAGGGTACCTTGCAGCCAGTCAGCGAAGGACAAGTGTGTAACAGGCCAGCCAGGAGACCACCTGGCCTCCCTACTGTGCCACCTGAGCCCTGTGACTCCCCCTGTCAGTGCCCTGCTCACTTGCCACTGGAAGAGTTCCTTCAGCACGGGGGCAAATCCTGAAATGGGAGGAACTGGGACATACCTACCAAACAGTGCAGAGCCCAGGGCCTGGGACCTGGCTCATCTGCTGCATGGCCTGCTGCCAACTTAGTATCAGGAGGCTGGATTAGAAATGTTTCACCAGCACATTCTGTGCTTTCTAAAATGCCCTTCACCAGCTGCATGGGCCACACCAGGAGAATTCCCTGGCTGGGCAGCTTGGCTGCCCAAGGAGCTGGGCCACATGCTGCAGCCCTGCACAGTGCCATCCCTTGATGCAGGACACCTCCTGTGCTTCCTCATGGGCCAGCAATGACTGTCTATGGCAGGATAGCATTGCAGATGTGCAGCCTCCCATCTCCACCTCGGGCAGCTGGCTCACACCATGCTCTGAGGTTCTCATCATGCACTGTCATAGCTTTCAGAGAAGGAACGGCCAGTCCAGTCGCTGCAGCCATGTGTTCAAGGGAATTCAGCTCCCCCTGAGCACCAGCCAGAGCCCTACCAGCCAAGGTGCTTTGCTTCTCCCTTTGCTTCTCCCTTGCATGGCTTTCTTCGGCCATGGAGCAAAGACAGTCACTACTGCCTTTTGCTGGAAGCAGCAATGCCCAGTGTGAGTCCCTGTAAATCATCTGTTCTCTTTCTCATCCCTCTCCTTCCCTCTAAGGTTCCTCCTTCCTCCTCACCTGCCACTCAGCCAAGCCCTGCCAATTTCAGTAATTTAATCCCTGCTCATTAGATAGATCCTCCACCTACCTCATCGTTTCTGTAGCTCTTCCGTGAGCTGCCTAATTTATCACTCTGCCTGGTAACAAGGTACCCAGTGTGCTACCACTAAGATTTATTCTTCAGAAACACCCATGCCAACTCCTTGGCAGGGCTCTGCTCTCTTGACTGCTGAAGGACTTTCTTACAGGATTTTGAATTATTTCAGTTGGGATTGAGTCTGGAAGCATTCCCTAGAAATGATATTTCCCATTCCATAGCTGCCAGAGATGGAGCAGTCCTGTTCTGGAGGACAGAACATCAGGGGAGGATGAGAAGGACCAGGAAATAAAATGGGTGTTTGCCACATGTAGTCCTCTCTCATGAATCCTGAGCTTACCCACTTGCTCTAAGAACAGAGCAGATGTATTCAGTTTGTGATCCAGTCCAGCTGCAGGAGTGAGTTCCAGGTAAAACTGACTCATGTGAAAAATACTTGGCTTCATTTGGGAGTAGAATACTCTTGCTGTGTGCCAAGGGACTGACTGGGCAAGCTGGTGTCAGCGCATGTCAGGCCAGAGCATTACTTGCAGTTCCAGACCACAGACCCCAGGGAACAGCCCCTGTGTCCTCACCTCCTCTCAGGACTGTCAGGGGAAAAAACAGGCTGGACTTTTCCCTCTTGCCCTGCTTCACTTCCCTGTACCTTCCTTGGTACCCACTGGCTGGGAGCACCAGGGCTTGGGCTTGCTGGCAGCTGCCACCCCAGGGCTGTGGCAGCAGGACCAGATGGCAGCCCCCATAACTGTCATCACCCCTCTAATGCCACTGGCCCCTCTTCCAACAACTCTAGTATGTTGGCTAGTGTGGGCCAGGTTTGTCCTTGCTGTGGCACTCAGCTCCCAGGACCTCTCCAATCCCCAGTGTGGATTTTGGGGAGCTCCTGGACTGGCTCCAAATGGGTGCAGTGACCCAGAAGGAAAGGCAGCTACCTCCTGCCCAGAGTTCAGGACATGGCAGGGAAAGGACCCTCTGATGGAGGTGGAAATACCTGTGTGAGGATCATTGGGCCCTTTCCCACCTGCTCTCCATGTCCATGTCCCATGAATGGCCAGCACTGTGCTGGGAATATCCCCTGCAACTTCCTTGTTTCCCCCTTCCCAGCTGTGCCACTTTCTGTCACAGCTGAGCAATGCAACCACTCCTGGCCAGGTGCAGGTTTTCTTCTGTGATGTGAGAAGTGATAGCCCATAAACTTGAGAGAGTTTTGGGGATGTTTAAGGAAAGGAAAAGCTAAAAGCCCTCATGATGCCAAAGCAAGGGTGCTGGGGCTGGTGGTTGGGCACTGTGTGACTCAGGACCCACCATGCAGGGGACTGGAAGCAGAGTGGATGCCTGACACTGCCAAAACAAACTTCAGCTTCACCTGAGCAGAGTTTCTAAAGACTCCGCCATAAAGGTCAAATAGTCCTTGCCAGCCCATGAGCCTTTCTTAGAGAAGAATCAACTATAGCTCTCGTTATGGAAAACAGTCAAAATAATACAGCAATGCTCCCTCTGAGGAAAAATAGATAGTGCAAGTTATTCCATCTTCCCATTCAGTGATATCAGTTTAGAAAAGCGAGGCTATTTACAGAGAGCATTTTGCTTCCAGTACTTCTGAAGTAAGTGAATTTTGAATTAGTTTAAGTGCAGGATAAATCAGCGAAATAGGAACATCTTTACACTCCAATAAGATGCTATTACTCATAAGCATATTGCACTCCAGCTTGTGGGCTAAAACTACCAGTGCATGACAGGACACCAAGGGCATGAAACACAGAGGATACATGAAAATTAGCACAGCACCTTTGGTGTGAAGGAGGTAATTTGGGATATTGATTGGTGATGATGGCAGCCCAGTGCTGAGATGCTCTGGCCTGATCCTGTAATCCCAGGTGCTGAAGACAGCTGTACAAACCCCAAAACCCCTTCCAAAAGCAATCTGTATTTCTTTAGATTTCAGATCAGAGGCTGAAGCAGGAACATGGAATTAAGTGTTGTGCAGCTGCTCTGGACACTGAGGCCTCATAACTAGTTTGCCACATCCATCACACTGGCAGGGAAGAACCCCAGGCAGGAGTAGAGCCCCAGCTGGGCACACAGCACACATGGCTGGTGATAGGGTCTCTGCAGTGAGTGTGACCCAGGCTGGAGCACCGTGCACAGCATGGCAACTGCACAGAGATGGAAAGAAAGCGAAGAGTGGAGGCTGCTGCAGAGGAAAACAGACCACCACCACAGGATGTCTGAAGAAATAAATGTTTTTCTTTTTTATCCCTGTGACCTCCGTGGTTGGGGAGCATCCACGGCTGGGGACAAGGAAATGGCACAGGTATACCCAGGCCCTGTTGCCCACTGCACAGGTTGCTCAGCCTGTGGAATAACACTGGGCAAGCCCCACTCCTGGCAGCACAGCATGGAGCTCCAGTGTTTCTGGTGTCATTCTGTAGGATACAAATAGGATATGCACTCAGGAAGACAAACCTGGAGGGCTCCAGGGATGACTGGACATGATGGATTGTGCTTCATGGATGCAATCAGCTATTGAGCAAGACCTTCAGCACAGGAAGTCACTTCCAGCCCTTTGGATATCTCTCCAGGGAAAGATCCTCCTTGGGCTGCAAGTCCAGGCAGAAGCTAGTCAGAAAGAAATGATGCTGAGTCTTCATCATCCATAGTCCCAGCTGGCTTTAAGCATGACAATAAGAGGATGAAGAGCAAAAGGGGCTTTGCAATTTCCACCACTTCTCTCTCCCTTCTCCTTGCAACAGGGAAGGAGACTGAAGCTCCTGAGGCAGTTTCAAGCATAAGGTCAGTGACCCAGCCAGGCCATCACACCACCATGTGCTGAGATATGTTGTGCTGAGATTTCCCATGGGCTCCCAGATGCTTTCCCACTACCAGATGACCTTCCCATGGGCTGGTGTCTGGGTCCTATACTTCCAGCTCTGCAGCAGAGGTGTCAGAATCCTTTCTGGGAAATGGAACACAGCCATGCGCTGGATGCAGAGAGGCACAGAGAGTCTCTCCCTGCTCCCTTGACATCTTTCACCCTACTTCTCACAAGCTGCTTGGATTTTGTGTCAAGAGGGTGATTCTGCAAATTACATCGGTTCTTGTCTCCTCTTCGTTGGCATGGCAACCTGGGAGGATGGATGGCACAGCCTTGCTGTAGCTCTCAGTGATGCAGACACATCCTGGCTCCTCTGTGCCTGTGCTCCTGCTGATCAAGGCAGACGGGGCCACAAACCCAAACAGGGCAGCTCTGTGGCAAATGTGGGGCCCAGCTCCCAGGATGCTCCTGGGCTGATTCCCACTGGTGGAAGTGCTGAGCTTGGCTCACGGTGAGGCAGGAGCAAACTCAAGTGCAGGACAGAGGTGCCCAGGCCAGCAGCACTCCCGAGCCACTTGTCAGCAGGGCTTCCTCCCAGCTCTTGGACCTCCTAGTCCTCAGCAGGGATCCACTATTCCTGCTGTCTCAATAAATGAATTTAAGCATTTTCCAGCTCAGCAACTAGAGCCTTTGCTGGGCTTGCATTTGTGTCTGATTAATGAGACAGTTGGTCATTTACACATCCCTTGAGGTCCCTTTTCTTTCCTGAGTAATTCTGAAGTTATGGCTGTTTACACAGAAGAGAATCACATCACCTTGCCAAGAACATGGCTGGAGAGATCCACGTGGACATTGATCCTCAAGAACCTGAGGCAATGGCACTGCCATGGAGTTTCAGTGAGTGCTATTCCTGCCTCAAGGATCTGAAGTGCCTAAGACTGCTTGACTTCACCTTCCCTGGGAGAGGCACCAGCAAACCAAGGGGACTGGGACTGGCCATCACAAAAGCCCTTTATTGTGGATTCCTCCACTCTGGGGATGGGAGGATTGATTTCCAGGAGCAGACTGGCTGTCAGGCTCATTTATGATAAATCTGTTTGCAAAATTATGATGTTAAAAGGTTTTAATTATTAAGGACATGTTAGGAAGACAGCTGGGATTTGCCTTCTGTTGTTCCCATCAGGCCTGATCAGTCCTTGGTTTTCTCACATCCCAGCATAAATCTGGAATAATCCTCCAGGTCAGAGGAATCAGGCTGCTGTCATGGCAAAACCCAGCCTGGGAAGAGTGTGCTGACATGGATGATTTGGGGGATGCTTTTACAAAACCAGGACTTGTTCCTGAGTCTCAGACCTGGGATTAATGTTGGCACTAAGTCCTGTAGATTCCTGTGTGTGTGACCTTGGAGCTGCTTGCTTCTGAGGAGCAAGCGCTGCAGCCCAGCATCACTGGTAGCACCGCACTCCAGCTGGGTTTCTGGGAGGAACTCGGAGCCAGTTCAAATCCTCAGTCCTGGCTGTTGTGAGCTGCTGTTCCACCTCACTGCCATCATTCTGGGCCTTTCCCGAGGCTGCAGAACTGCACTGGGTGATCCTGAGCAGGCGATTACCTGAGGTGTCCTCACTGTACTTGGGCAGCTCACCCTGCCACTGGAACAGGGGAGCCCAGCGCCAGGCTGAGCACAGCAGCACAGGGTCTGAGAACACAGGGTCCGGCAGCACAGCACTCCTCTATGAAGAAATGGGTAGGAGGTGCCCCCCAGGTAATTTACCACAAGGTTCTACTGGAGTACCCCACTCCAACACTACTGTTATTCCCCAGCAGCCCCGAGGAGAGTGGCTGAACAAGGGCTGGACCACCAACTTCCCGCTTGTTTTCCCTGCTTGGATGGATCTGAGGCAAAACTTTGCCAGCAATGCAGGTCTTACACCTCCCTGCTCTCTAGCTGAGCTCTCATGTGACCCTCTACAAAATAATTTCAATTTAATAAGTTCAGTTAACTGCAAATTAATCGAAAACAATTTTGCACAGGTTCCTTTTTCATTATAAAAACATTCTGACCTGTCTTTTCATTTCTCAAATTGACTGTCTGCGGCCATTTTCCTTCTCTCCCTTCTCCCCTCTCCTCTCCTGCTGCCGATACAAATCACCCTTCCCTACCCAGGCTGTCTGGGAGAGTAAAAGCCTCAGAAACTCCTTAACCCCTGCACCTTCCCACGGGAGAGGCACAGGAGCTTCTCCCTGTGCACATGGCACATGGTATGTCCTCAGGAGAGACACTTGAAAGGTAGTGTTTGTGGCAAAGCAGCATCTCCCTGGCACAGAGAGCCCTGTGTGGGACCGCAGCTGGCAGTGCCCTGGGCTGAGCTCATGCCCTGGTGCCCACAAACCCCTTGGATCTGCCCTCCTGTGCCAACAGGCTTGAGCTCCCTGTCTCACTGCACTCACTGTTGGGTTTCTGCCCCAGACAGGCGCCTCAACCTCTCCTGAAAATATTGCTGAGCTCACAGGGAGGTGGTGGCTGGGCAAGCCCTCCTTGACACCATGGCCAGCTGGGGAGCCAGTGTACAGCATTGCTGTGTCCCCCCCTAGGGCCAGCACAGACCGTGTGCCCACAGTGCTGCTGGCACTCCCTCCTGAGTGCCAGCACTGTCCCCCTGGCCCGTCCAGCACCAAGGCACGCTACCGCCTGGGCAGAAGGCAATCCATCTTGCTGCTTATCGCTGTGCTGCTCAGGCCTGATTTACTGTTATTGGCAGTCAGCAACCTTTGCCATTTATATTCAGTGCCAAGCCTCAATTTACAGTATACTTTCTGCTTCAGCTCACCCCAGCCTCTATCTCCACTTTCCACATTAATGCAGGATATGCGTGGAATTCATCTTGGAATTTATTTAAAAACCATCAGCCATTCTGGCTTTAATACTTTCCCTCATCAAGGCAGCACAAAGCTTGATTTAAATGAAAATTAAGGAATTATGAATTGTCACCCAAGCCAGCACCCCATTTGGTCCTGCGGTACTGGCAGTGTCCCCAATGGCACAACCACAGCCAGGCACAGAGGGAGCCACAGTCACTGATGGGGATAAAACTAACAGGCCTGGGAAAGTAAAATCTGTAACAGGAGCTGCCCCAAGTTTCATCAGGGCTTCAGGAAGAGTCTCTGCTGTCACAGTCTGCAAAGCCAGCACCTCCTCGTGCCCTGGCCCCTGCACAGCTCCTGCCCTGGAGCTGGGAAGATGCTGTCCTGCCTTTGGCCTCAACCCAGTAGCAGAAATCGGTGGTGGCTGCTGCTTTCCTTGAAAGAGTGTGGAAAATAGGTTTATAGCTAAAAAAGGAATTAAAATACTGAAGGAATAGGCCAGCAGTGAGTAGCACATAATCCCTGCAGAATAAGCAGAGCTAAAGAGCTGAAAGCAAAAAAGAGCATAAATAGAAAATCTGCAATTGTTGTTCAGCTTTGCTTGCTGGGAGCTGCTCCAGCACCTGCACAAAGACCCCATCCAGGGACCAGATCCTACAACCAGAACCCTGAGCACAGGGGCCGGCAGAGGGACCAGAGGATGTCAGGGATGCTCTGGGTGATGGGGGAACCCTGTGTGGCCTCAGAAGGTGCCACGGGGCAGTTGTGTGTGCAGAGAAACGATCCGTGTGGCCAGGCTGACAGAAGGGGGGTCCTGCAGAGGCCTCCAGGAGAGCCGGGGGGGGCCTTCATGCAGCCATGCGGGAGGAGGCAGGGCTGAGCAGGGGACACCATGGTGGGCTACAGAGTGGCTCTTACCCCAACTGCACAGATCTATCAGTTTTCCTGCAGAGAAACAAACAGGTTTGATGGTGTAATGTCCGTCTGGTGCTGAAGCCAGCAGGGCAGCTGTGGGTGCTGTGGCACTGTGATATCCGCTGCTCCACTGGGGCCTGGGCATGAGACCCCTGAGTGGCTGGGCCAGCGAGTGATGAGCTCTGGGCAAGAGACAGCTCCATGAGGAGCTCTGGCTGGAAACTCAACTTGTTGGGGATGTGAAGGTTCCAGAAGGCAGCTCCAGATGCCACCCACCGGCTGGGGAAGGACTGAGGCCATGCGTGCTTGCTGTTGCAGGGAAGGGGCTTCTGCACAAAGGAAGACAAATGACAGATATGGCAGGGAAAATAATGACTGCAAATGACAGATATTGCAGAAAAACCCTGTTTCCCATATTTTGCACCGATTTATATTCTTTTGGAGAGCCAACTATTTCTCCTTTGAGGAAGGGACAAAAGAAATATCATTGACAAGTTTTTCAGCCTCATTACAATATTTTGTAAAACAAATGTGCCAGTGTACCAGAAAATACAGATGTTGCAGCTGTCATTTGGGATAACCTGATTATCCTTTTATTTCTAGCTTTGTTCAAAATGAATTAGCTGTGGTAGTCTGTTCAGAGAGATAGTGAGAGTCAGGCTAAACACCAGAACATAGGAAGCATTCTCCAGTTCAGAGCCACACCAGGCTGCAGAGCCAGCCTTGTGCACGAGCCTGCTCATCCCACTGTGCCCAGGACCTTCTGCTCCCTTCCTAGAGCCACTGAGGATGATGATGAAGCTGGTGCAGGCAGTGCATGCTGCTGCCCTGGCAGTGCCAGAGGGCTGCCAGGAACAGGCTCCTTCCACGGCAGGGAGTCCTGCCTGCAGGCAGGGGTGCAAGCAGGAGTGCAGGCAGGGCACTGAGCCAAAGCCTTTGTGGGATGCTCCCTGGCCAGCCTTGTGTTGCCGCAGAGGAGGTCTCTGTGGGAAGGTTTTCCCAGCAGTGGGGCTGGCTCAGGGGCAAGGCGTGGGTGCTGTGCTGCAGGCGCTGCCACACAGGTGAGCCAGGTCTGGCCAGGGCTCCCCACAGGGCTCTGACCTGCACCCCACTCCAGCTGAACATTCAGGCTCAGAGCTGCTTTCCTTCTGGGGTCTGATCTCAGTCTAGTTAAGAATGGATGCAGCACAGTCTGTGCACAGATTCAATGCCCCCATCCCCCTTATTAACTCCACTCACTTTTTAACAATAAAAAGTGAAGACATTTTCTTTGCAAGTCTGATTTTATTTTGGCAGCTGTTGAACATGTCAGTTTTTGCAGAAGCGAATTCTTCTGAATCAGGCCATAGTCAAATCTCTTTTTTCTAACTCTAGATATTTAAAGCCCAAATGGTTAGATAATCCTGAATACAAATTAATAAAGCCCGAGGAAAAGGAAAAGGGAAAACAAACCACTTTAGCGAGGTCCCATCCCATATGTTCTGACAAAAATAATGCACATAAAGGCAGGTGTAGGTGTACGGCAGGACTGGAGCGTGACTTTGCGGACTCAGTTCACATCCTTGGTTTGCCCGTAGCTTGTGCCATATTTTCGGAGGGGTCCCCTCACTCCTCCAAAGGGGTCCCGGACTGTGGCTGGCTCCAGGCTGTCTCCAGTACCAGCTGTGAGTGGCGGATGGAGTGACGCTGTGTGGAGCCGCTGTCACAGTTCTCCTCTCGCCTCTGCTTTGATCCCCAGTGTGGGTTATTAAAGGCCCGGCGGCTGCCGGCGCTGCCAGAGCTCCCACCCGGATGACAGGGACCGGTTCCGGCCACCCTGGAGCCACCCCCGCTCCTTATGGAATTACATTACGAGTTTGCAGCCTTACAAATCAGTAGTAAATACACGTGAGCCTTCCCAAGGAGTGCGGCTGAGGGGCCGGGAGAGCAGAGTGCGGGCTCTGCCACCAGCACAGCAGACGCGCTTTGGGCTCAGCCCCGCAGCGCCTGGGGATGCCAAGCTGCCCCTGGACCTGCCCCGTCTCCTGTGGGGCTTTGCAGGGAGGCTCCCAGCCAGGAAAGGTGGGGCACTGGCTCTGGACCAGCATGTGAAAGGAGCTCGGGGGTTTATTTGCCCTGTGGGGAATTAGAGGGGGAAGGAGCAGCCTACGAACACCACAGAGTAGGTGCTGAGCAATCCTGGAGCTGGACACTCCTCAGTGAGCAGGGCTGGCTGCCCTCATAAATATTCTCGATGCAGGCAAGACTGGCTGGGTTTTGATGGTGGTTTTGCTAGAGAGCTTTTGCAGGGATCTTTATCATTCAGTGTCTGTGTAAAACACTTTCCAGAGTCTAAATTCTGCTATAGAAAAACTATTTATCAAATGCCCCCCTCTGCTGATACACTGGGCAGGAGTTGCCAGCCTGCGCTGACAGCCAGCTCCAGGCAATATGATAGATATGTGGCTAATAATCAATCGATACTTTTGTTTAGGCCTCTGTCTATCAGTCTGGCATTGTGTGAACTAATTAGATGATAAAATGTGATGAATGTGTATTAAAGTCAGCTTCCTCCTGTTAGCACTCCAGGGACCCTTTCCATTTTCTAGCTGACCTTTTAGATCTCAGCTTTATTGTACGTGAATGCAATTAAATCAATTTGTCAGATATTTGCATTGCTCCTGCTAGTTCAGAATTCAATTAGTCAGTGTCACTTTACCGTCCTTGTCAGCTTCTGCACCAGCCCTGGGAAAAAAAAAATACAACAAAAAAATCCACCCAAAAAAGCCTGTTCAAGCCAAATCATACCAGAGCTTGGCTCTGCTCTCTGTGGCTCATTCCTCCATGGCTCACGCTATTTCCTGCTGCTGCCCCATGCCAAGGCTACATCCCAACTGGTGCATGGGGCTGTGACACTGGAGGTTCCCCTGCACCAGGGTGGAGGGGACCTGGCAGAAGCAGGCAGACCACTTGGGGCTGCTGGGGCAATTAGCAGGCACCCCTTGTTAGCACTGCTCTGTGCAGAGAGAAATCTTGTCTGGCAAAATTATTCCCAGAAGCAGAATGAACCTGCAGCAGCCATCGCCACGCTACAAGGGTTTTAACAATATTCAAATGAGAGCCAACCTTGGCAATTATTTTCCTTCCTGCTGCTCTGAAGTGATGGCTCCTTTATCCATATTTTATCAGCCAGCAAGGAGCTCTGATAGTTAAGATTCTGTTGCTTGCTTAGATCCACGAGAGCACATCCTGCAAGTCTGTTTGAAATTAGCACACAGGAATGGGGTTGTGAGCCAGGGCTCAGTCTTTGCCCTCCCCAATGGAATGCGGAGTTAATCTTAATGGTAGAGCTGGCAGGGATGGGAGCCGAACCGATGGCCCCCAGGCAGCATCCCTTGTTCTTGGCTGCTTGACACTGTCTCCAGCCCCTTCCCCCAGCGCTGCCTCCACCCTCACCCACAGCTGGTGCATGGCAAGACAGCACATCCATCCTCCACCTCCTTGGAGCTAAAAACACACATGGGGGAGTGCCAGCTCCAGGCATTGCCAGAGCACTGTGTAATGCTCCTGCTCTGTCTGAGCTACTTTCAACCTCATCAGTCCCCAAGACCAGCCCAGGGTCTGACCCAGACCTCCTGCTGCAGCACAACTCTGTCCAAAGCCACCTTGGATGGGCTTTGAAGGAAGTTGTCTCTGGAAACCACTTGCGAAGGACTCTGCAGGTATTTCCAGCAAGAAGCTATTTCTGGGGCCTCTCAAAGTGGAGAAATGCCACTTAGGGAGAGACCCAGCGAGGGGCTGGAGGAGGGGATGGGAGCTGCTGCCCTCCTGCTTTGAGCAACACCCAAGAGAGGGGAGATAAAGCTCATGGGATCTGATGTTTGAATGAGAGGAGCTTTGCTTGTACAAGCTCACCTTCCTCCTCTGAGTTCTGGCTGGGCTATGAATATCTGAGCCATGGCAGGTATAATTAACAGATGGAACTGGCTAATTATGTCCTTTGCATGTGCGCAGAAGACACAACTGTTAATTGCTGTTTGCACATTTATTATTACGACCACTAGGGCCGCTGGCATTTACTGTGACATGTGCCCTGTTCAAAAACAAACACACTGTGCTCCTGCCTGCGCTCTGGTACAATTTAAGGCCTAATGAATCTCAGCTGCTCTGCTGCCCTGTGCTTTCAGAGGGTGCTTGGAGGGAGGGTGCCAGTGGCAGCCCCCAGGCCCTATGGCTAGCAGTGATGGAGCTGGGGCCTGGCTGCACAGAGGGGACAGCACTCCAGGCTGTGCAGAGGAATAGGTTTGTAGGCAACCAGCCGTTGCCCCACTGCCAGCATCACAGGGCTGTGAGCGCTCCACACTGGGCTGCAGAGGCCAAAATCCACATGGTTTTTCTGGAGATAGCTCAGGAGCCAACACAGAAACCCTGGACATTTATGGGACTGGGTTCAGGTGGCACTCAGCGCATGTTGGAAGAGCTGAGACCACCTGCAGGTCACAAGTTGCTTCCAAAATCCCCACCATGAGTTGGAGCCTCCACCATGCTGAAGACTCTTCACTCTGGAGCAGGTCCCAGCCTCAACCTCATTCCCACCTCTGCTCCAGAATCATCAGCAGGAGCAAAAGTTCCCATCTGGGCAGACTCCTCAGGACCCCCTCTCAGCTTCGGGGAAGGGCTGACCTGCCCAATAAGAAGTGACCCTGCATGTGGGAGGTGGATCAGGGGGCTTCAGGAATTGAGGAGGGGTACATCAGCACAGCCATAGTCCAGGCTGGGCACAGGATGAGCTGTGTTGGACCGTGACCCACAGCAAAGACAGGTATAGGCTGAAAAAGCCACCATGCCTCTCTCTGCCTCTCTAAAATACAACAAAGAAAATAACAACTATGTTTTCAAAAGCAATGGTTAAGTCTCGAGTCTTGAATAAGTATTTGTTTGAGATCAGCGCTCAGAGCTCAGTGGTTTGTTATATAAACATTGGAGATGAATAGCAGAGGAATTTCTACCTTTTCTATTAAAGAGTTGAGATGTATTTCAATGAGAACAGTTTCACCAAGGGGTCTGAGCTAACAATCTCTAGGTGAATGCATTCCTCTGGGATTACAGAAAGCTGTTTCTGTTATTCCCAGACAAGCAGGACATGCTGCATAAAACTCTGCTCCTCGACTTGCCAGAGGTGAGAGAGCAACCTCCCACCAGCACAAAGAGGGTCAGAAGCAACCACAGGAGAAACGAGGGAGCCTGAGCCCACATCTCTGGAGTAAGTAAGTATGAGTGTGCAGGGCTTCCCAGCTCCCTGGTCAGGGAAGCCAGTCGCTGCTTTCCCATGGGAACTGCAGATCATTGCCATCCACCTGTGTCCTCCTTCAGCAGCATGAGCTGTGCTGCTGACATCCGAACGCTTGTGCTGAGCACTGAAACACCTGGGAAGGTCTGTGTCTGCACAAATGAGACACAGTTGCCTTCTGTGGATACCTAGTGAGCATGTTCCATGCCGAACATTGATGAGTGCCGCCGTTTGGGAGTGCCAGGCATTGGTGCACCACACACTTTAGAAAATGTCCTGCATGGAGCATGGGGACCCCAGGTATCAGAAGCAAACTCTTCAACCCGACCCCACCAGAGAAAATATGGATTGGAAGTTTCAAAAAGCTTGGAAATGCAGAAGTCAAGTTCCTAATGCAGATGTTAAACTCAGGCCATATTGAATTTAACTTGTCCATTTTACATAATATGTCTTGATACACACTTTGTCATGGAACACAAAATAGGAAATATTTGCTGTGCAAAGATGATGAATTTGTGTTCCTGTTACAAATACATATTTTACACACCTTTGACTGATGACTTTCAGAGCCCAGTGTAGTGTTGTGATGCTAGTTTATACTTTCAGAGCACAGAAAGGAAGGGGCAACACGGGCAAGAAAGAATAAAACCCACAATTGACCTTGGCATTAAACTGCCTCAGAGCCTCTGTTTCTGCCTGTCTGGGGCTTATCCCTGTGCATGGGTTGGCAGCTCAGCAAAGCCCTTGGCCCAGGGCTTGGAAGCTGCTGGGGCTGGTTGGACCCCACTGCAGTGATTTCAGGGGGACTGGAGGGAGGTTCCTGGCTTGGGGCTGATCACACCCAAAGTTGGGTTCCTACAGAAAGGGAGAAGCTGTGGAACAGGGGACAGGGACCAGTGAGTGCCCAGGCCACAAACTGAGATGTTCAGAATGGAAATGTTTAGGCTCTTTTCGAGTAATTGGATTAAAATATCAAGGAAGCAGCAAATGCTGTACCTGTTTTCTTATTTGCTTTTTGGGGTTATTTTTTGTTTGTTTGGGGTGGTTTGTTTTGTTTTGTTTTTTAAATAATTTCTTCATTTAAAGACTCCAAAGTTGGTCCTGGGTACTTACAAGCTGCTCCAAGTATCAACCTGGTGATTTGGATAAAATAATCATAGACCGAAGTGGTATCTTCTGCCCTCAGAAGGCCCCAGAGGTGCAGGATCTGTGGGGAGGATTTGGGGGGTTGATGGGAGGTGGCTGAAGGAGAATGGGGTGAACTCCCACATGGCAATGCTCTCCCTCCCTCCCAGCACCCTGCTTTGCCCTCCATCCTGGGGGGGCATGAGAGCTGCCCGTGGGCTCCAGCAGCACCTCCCAGTACTGTGCAGGGACTGTCTACAGGTTTCACCTCCTGCCTGTCCCCTGTCTGTACACAGGGAGCTATTCATTATTCCAGCTGGTCCTGCTGCGATAAATGTTTTCCAGAGGTCAGTTCTAAATGTCCTTTTGCAGCGCCTGCTCCCGTCCATCCCTCCTGCACCACTGGGCAGAGCTCTTCGCTGTGCCGGAAGAATTACAATTCTGCACCACAGAAGGAGGAAACAGAGCTATTAATTTCCTTGCAAGTCTGCAGGGCACTTCCAGGATGGATGTGGACTTCAGTGAATGCTGCTCATTTCTGGATGGAAAGGGAGTGCTTGCACCACTCAGGTACCAAGCACCACCCTATGCCACACCCATATGGGACCTCATGAGGGGCCACACACACAGTGTGCCCAGGCAGGGGAGGTGGACAAGAGGGAGAGCTGAGCCCCCAGGGGAAACCCTCCTCCAACCAGGGGGCTGGAGCAGGATGGGTTACACACCTGGCAGCCAGGAACACCAGGCAGGGAAAGGGCAGAAGGCAGGGTGGGTAGAATTGTCTAAACACCCCAATTCTTATAATTAAAGCAATTGTGAATCATTTGAAATGCCAAAATCTTGACAGGATAATGAGTTAAAGCCGAGTGTGAATTCAATTATGTCTTGGGTGCCACTCAGTGGGAGCTGCCACAGCACATACCTGGAGCACTGGAGGAGCAGGGGCAGCTGACCTGCCAGTTCCCACTGACCTCGGGGGGCTGTCCCCATCCGAGCAGGCTGGTACTGTGGGGGTTGATCTGAGGCTGGTCCCCTTGTGCTGCAGACAGGGCAAGGCAGAGCTGCAGCTCTGTGTGGCCCTGTGCAGCCAGGTGTGGTGGGCAGGGTCTTCTGAACCCATCCAGCCCCTTGCCCTCTTTCATGGGCTCTAGACTGGCCCTTGCTGGGGCCCAGCCTGTATAGGTACCCTGTGCCCATAGATGCCAGGTGAGGAGGCATTTCCCAGCAGCAGCTGGGCTGGCTGCTCCCACACCTCCTGCCCTCTGGCCCTGCTGACAGTGACCCCAGTTCTGCATCTGTCTCATTATTGATGTGTGGTAGGAGCAGGGATGTGCAGGACAGCAGTCCTGCCATCAGTTATGCTGACAAGAAACATGTTGACAGCTTTCGCTCCAGTGGTGCCCCTTTAGCCCACACATTGGCAGCAGCTCTGTAATTGCCTTGGATGGCAGGAATGAGTAGAGCAGGCCACCATCAGGTATGGGGTAGCTGCAGCAGGCACACGCATCTGCCTTGGGAATCAGCAAGCACCAATGGCACCAGGCAGGTTCCACACGGGGACCTGGCCACGAGTAGACTCTAGTGCCACCAGGACAGGACCAGACTGGGCTCTGCTGCTGCTCAGGGCTAGGAACCAAATGCCAGTGGCAGGGATGTGGCTCAGCACATTGTAGCTGCACTTCCAGGACAGGTCAGTAGGGTTGGCCCTGGGGTGCCCAGTAAGCACCTAGTGAGTCCCTGTCCCTTATCTCATGGTCCCCTATCCCAAACCTTCACTCCCACACAACCAAATGAGGCTGTCTGCCAAGCAAGTCAATACAAATCAATCAATGTTTGCGCCCTCTCAATAACTCTATTACACCCTCAAGGACAGATCTAAACCACCCAAATGGGCCTGAAGCAGCTGCTGGGCTGCCAGCAGAGCAAGCACGCCAGAGACTGTAAATCACACAACATTAATATTGTCACTGACAATGAAAATCTCCGTACTGCCACATCTTCCCGCCAGCGGTGGCCTTCAGATGTGCTTCATAAGTACCCACGCTCCTGCATCCACAACGGAGGGTGGGTGAGGGACATGGAGCAGGCGGGGGCCACAGTGCCTTTGCCAGGCAGCCGAATCCGGGCAGCTTGCCAGGGCTGTGCAGGGTGCCTGTGGGGTGTGCCAGGGCCAGTCCTGGCCTTGGGGATGGGCAGGGTTTAGGGAGCTCACCCAGCAGTGCTCACTCTGCACTATCAGAGACTTGGAGGATGAGCAGTGACCCCCGGTGCTACACAAACAAAACCTCTGACAAACCTGGAAAGGCAGAAGCCTTTAGACCCATCACATGTCCTCCAGCCCAAGTTATGCTCTGGACTCCCAGCCCTGCCCACAACACAGGGAAGGTTTTGCTCAGCCAAAATTCAGAGCTGGGCAGTGCATCCTCAAGATGGTCAGAATCTGCAGAGCAGCAGAGGCAGAAGGAGGAGGAGGAGAGGGCACAATGGCTGCAGAGAATTGACAGAGACTTACACACTAGTCTCCTGGCTCCAGGCAAGGAGAAGGACTGGGCTCAGGGCCACAGCGCTGAGGCATCGCTGGCTGGGGTTGGAGCAGAGAGTACAGAAGAGTCCCCAGAGCAGCAGGGCCTCTGCTTTGCCTCAGATATTATGCAAAGTCCTGAGCTGGGAGATTGATGGGACATGCAGGGGCCTGCTGATGGAGGTGGCTGAGCCTGGGCTCAGAGGATGCAGAGGGAGATAAAGCACTTTGGAGCATGGCAGAGAGGAGGAGCTGACTATCAGTGAGGCTGCCTGGCCTGGAGACCTCCCTGCCCACCAGTACAGAGAGCCAGCTGCCCGAGCCCACCATGCCAGCACTGCTACCTCCAACTGCTCCTCTCAGCTGGAGCGAACACGGCCTCCTGTGGCCACACCACCCTCATGCTGCCAGGATTCAGGCCAGGACAGCATTGCTTTTGGCATTCTTTAGATGTACAAGACACTATTAGAGCCGGAGCTTCAGAGTCAGCCCAGTGGAACAGAAAGGTCAGAAGACATTCTGTTGCTTGTAAATAAATAATAATAAATTACCATGTTTGAGCACACTCAGGAATGCCTCTGTGTGCAGAAACATCAGGCTGGATTAGTGCACAGCAGTGACATGGGAACAGCAGGGTGCTGCCACCGCTGCCTCTCTGCCTGCGGCAAAGGGCACGTCCTGCCACTCTGGCAGCTCTGCCATGGCTGAGGTGTCACTGTCACGCGATGGGCAGCACCATACAGCCTCACTCCTCCCTAAAGTGTCCAAGACAGACACCACCTCAGTCCAAGGGAGCAGAGCTGGGCCTGGAGCAGCAGAGATGGCTGCAGCAAGACCTGCTTGCAGGGACAAGGCTGAAGGCAGTGCAGAAGTGCCCCAGGAAAGATAAGGAGCTCCTCCAGCTGCATCCCCCAGAAGAGGGGCCTGTAGAGATGAGCCCTCCACTCCTGCAAGTTTCAGAGCAAGCTACAGCTCATTCTCCCTTCAGCCCACAGCTCCTCAGGCCCAGCAGCTGCTCCATCCATCGAGTGCCTGCTTGAGGTCTATACGAGCATTCATATGGAAAAGATCTAGTCCTTTGAGTCATTTTTCATTAGTTGCAATACTACTGAGCAAAGCAGGGCTGGTTTTGTAAATTAAAATGGGTTGCAGTTCAATACAGAATACTTCATTTGCAGCCAAGTTAAATAAGAGAATTGACATAAATATAATGCAATTACTTTTGCTACTTTCATAATGCCTTTATGAGGCAGATAACCATCCCCATGAATACATTATCCCTCAGTATCTCTGCATCATTTCTGGACTTAACTCTTTTGAGTAGTATCAGAAGAATGGATGCATTTAATTAAGTATCTTATTTTAGAAGTCAATTTTACAATGATCAGGAAGGAGTATCTTTAATTTTCAGTCATAGAAGAGGCTTTCTTACTGCCTCCAGACTGTTGTAATTTTAAGAATGCAGACTTGAACAGAACTAGTACATGTGTGTGTTTTGCAGGAGAAGCTGTACAGTCTGGGTGTCCCTCTGCCAGCCCCAGGCAGGGGAGGGCTCCTGGGGTCCCCGATGTGCTGACTGCCATTGGCTGCCAGCCTGGCTGCAGTCCTGGGTGGGCAGAGGCTGCTATGCCCGCTCTGTGAGGTCACCCCATCCAATGGCCACTGATGGAGCAGCGTGTCCCCATGGGTGGGGACACCGGGCTGAAACCAGGCTGCCATGCCCAGAGCCACCAGGAAGCAAAGCCATTTGCTGAACTGTGCGTAACATCTTCTCTTGTCTGGGGTACTCAGCGCCCAGCAGTGAATCCCGACAAACTGAGGGGGCTGGGATGCACAACAAGGCTGGAGGGTAGCACAGGAACTGACACTCTGCTTTGATGATGCATTACTTACCATAGACTTTTTATGTTTCTGCTGCCTTTACAATTAATTTTCAGTGCTCCCGCATGACTGTTACTTGCTGCACCCCAGCCCACCTTCACCAGCTCCCTTCATTAGCAGGGACTTCTAATCAGCACAGAGCTAATTGCAGGTTTCCTGGGAGAAAGGCAAGCTTGATAAAGCACATTTCTAAGGTGATCATTGTAGTTATGTTCCTCTCAGCAGACATTTCACATGGGGACCAGGAGAGATATGACAGAGCAGGCAGGTGCGATGGCAATGTGGGGAGACAAGGGGCAGGGAGCTGAAGGACACTTCAAGCTGCACCTTGGGTGTAGGCAGGGAGGGGAGAGGTGGAGGCTGGCCCCAGTCCCTACCCCAGCTACTCTGGGCCCTCCCAGCTCCTCTATGTCCCTTTCTGTGCAGAGCCAGCACCAAGGGGTGACAGCCAGGGCACTGTCTCAGGAGCCTGACTCCACCACAGAGCTGGTGTGGCTGGAAACAGCATTCCAAGAGCAGGAGTTCAGTAGTGAAAAAAAGTATTTTATTTCTTAAAAACCCTTGAAAAATATAAATTTTAATTCAGTTAGGAACATGTAGGTCTTACTTAAGAGTCGCAAAGGCAGGAAGCCCCAAGAAGGTCCCTGACCACCCAGAGGGACCCACTGCAGACCCAGCTGGGGCTGCCCTGTGACAGGCTCAGAGAGAGGGGCAATGCTGTGTGCATGCTAAAACCTGCTCACATCACCCTTTTTCACTTCAGTCTTAAAATACAGACTGAAGAGAGAGAACCAAATCCCTGAAACCGGACTAAAACTCTTTTGAAATGTGCTTGTTACAAGAGCAGATGGAATCTGTCTTCTCCGGGAGGGGGCCTCTGCAGGCACATTCCCTATATTTGCTTTTACATCACTAGCTATTTTAGACTTGCAATACCACTTCTCCACAAGCAGCCAATAAAAATATCCTGTGGAAAGCACTGGTATTCCTACCTCTGCACTTAGAGCAAAGCTGCTCATCTGGAGTGCAAAGCGCCAGTAGTTCTTCATGGCAAACAGCATCTCCTAAAGCCACAAGACAAGCCCCTGGTATTGAGGACACCCACGGCACTCGCACAGAGGCTGTCCTGCCTCACTGTGTGCTGTCCCTGCTCCCTTGTGGCTGTGCTCTCCCCAGCCCCATGGGGACACCCCTCAACCCCGGGGTGCAGGGCTCAAGCCCAGTGCACTAACTGGGAGAGAGGTCCGGAGCCCCAAAGCCCCCGTGGGGAGGGACATCTGCCCTGTGGGGTGGAGCAGCTCTGTCTCATGCTAGCTCTGGCTGTGGGAGCACTGGGAGACACTGTCCTGCATGGATCAGAAGTGGCATTGCAGACGGGGTGTGGGTCAGGGTGTGAGGGAGCTGGGGCTGAGGCTGGCTCAGCCCAGCAGCACCAGACAGCCACATGTCCACCTTCTGGGGTGGGAATCAGCAGGCACTCACCACCTGCAACTGCCCTCTGTGGCATTTGAATGACACAGCTTTTCATCTCCAGGCTGAGAAGCTACATTTTTAAATATGGAGTATTAGGGGTTTATGACAAAATCAAACAACACTTGCTGGAGAATTGATTCTGCCTCTTGTTTCCCTCCTAACTGCTGCCATAGTATTGCTCCTTGGCGAGCGATATATAAGCCCTGCAGCAGCACAGGGCTGGTTTTCAGGACACTCTTATGGCTGGCTTTTCAGCATGAGGAATAGCAGCCCAGCTGCAGATGGGAGGATAAAAAGTCCCTCTAAAATTCCTCCAGCAGATCCATACTCCATTTCTGGTGGTGCAAAAACAACCGCACAATTGATTGGCTCTTAAGTCCAGATTTGTGAGTTGCAGAAAGTTGCTGGCTCCGAAGTCACTTAAATTCCCGGCATGTCCCAGAGGGGCTGTTAGTTCTCAAGTAGCTGAAATTGTTGAGCTGAGCCCCTCTCCTGCACCCCCACCAGCCTGGAAATTGCCTGACCCTCACAGAGCTCGTGCAATCCAGCTGCTAGGAATGGTCTTGTCCCACATGTGACAGCTCCTGCATTTTGTTATGCAGGAGGAGACGAAGAATCCCAATCCTCCCCTTAGTTATTCCTTCCCTCTTTCTTCCTGATTGCTCAGTACAAAAGCTTCGAGCCATCTTTAAACCAAATTGCTTCACAAATGACAAATAACAAGAAAATAGGCTTCATAACCAGGAATAATGAAAGAAATCATTCACTTTGATATCAGGAGCTGGTCGGTGCTAAAGGAGCCCTTCAGCCTGAATAGCAGAAAAGCACATTGCAATTTTCATGTACTTACTGGGATAAAACATGTGACTCCATGGATGCTGCAGCTGTCATCTCGCACTGGTCTTTGCACTTTGATGCTGAATTGCACAGGTTATCTTGACACTTGCTGATAAATTTTAAATCACCTCTTTTGCTGTATGCGAGAAGGGGCAGGGAGAGCACGTCTGAATACAAATGTTAATGATATATTTTAGACCTTGCCAGAGAGTGGGAATAGCGGTGGGGACGGTGTTCAGCGCCGTGTCCCCAGCTCTGGACCCTCCTGCCGCAACGGGGCTCCAGAGCACAGCTGCCTGCCCCAGCTCTGCCAACTCTGCACAGCTCTGCCCAGGAGGGGATCCTGCTGCCCTTCCCAGCCCCCAGCTCCTCACCTACACACTGCTGACCAACACAATAATCTTGGTGCAATTAAGCAAATTCCTGAGCAAAACCTACTAATTTTCCAAAGCTTTTATCTTGGCAGCTATGAAGATAATGGCTACAAATATGTGTTCCCACACTGACTGGCAATTAGAAAATCATAATTTTGATTCCATCTTGGTTTAGTCCAGAGAGAGCTCTGCTGGGAATTAGATTAGCTTGATATGGCAAATTTACTATTCAAAATATGTATAAAAAGTGAGGACACTTGGAAAAACACCAGAAACAGCCCCTGCAGAGCTACCTGGTCAGATGTACCACACTGGAGGGAGGCTGGTGCTGCTGGTGTCTAGCGTGGGGTTTGGGAATGTGTGGCACAGAGCTGGCACCCAGCTGCGGGGCTCACAGCATCCCTGGGAAGCATCCTGCTTTCCAAAACCCCTTCCCCATTCTGATCTGACTGGAGCAGCTGCAGCACCAGGGCCATTTTTTCACCTCAGCAATGCCTTTGCCCTTCTCCCCTTCCTTCCCCCCGTCAGACAGAACACTCGGGCTTCAGAGAGGAATTTGCCCCAAAGAAGTGCAAGCGTTAGGGAAATCTCCAATGCAAACAGATTAATTAATCTAATCAGACGCATCTCTCCAGAGGAAATGGATTAGTGCTTTTTGGATAAGGATTTCATTAAGCTGATAAGTAACACATGCAATGAGAGGTTGATTTATTGCAAAAAGAGGACTTGAAAATTCTCACAGGTTCCTGATCTCATCCTGGGGCTCACAGGTTGCTCCTGAGCAAATAAAACAGACCCATGCTCCAAAGTTCCCTTTGAAACTGCAGAAGCCACTGAGCCCTGCACGGCAAGGGAGTCACTTCTGCCCTGGCACCTGCTGGCAACCACTGGCACACCTCACCTGGCCTGGTCACCTCCCTCCCCGATGCTGCTGGGAATGCCCTTTGGGATGCGCACCCAGCACATTCAGGCTTGGGGTAAGCAGGGGCTGAGTGAGCATTCGCACACTGCTGTCCTGGGGGCTCTGCTGGGGTGGGGATGCCCTTAGAGAGGCCATGGGGGTGCTTGGAGGGGGCTACAGAACATTTAACTACTCTGTGACATCAAATGCTCTTTCTTCCCATTTACAGCTCTGTTCCATGTGGGCAAGGGCTGATGCACCAGTAAGGACAGCTGAGGTTTGATTTTTTAAAATTTATTGCCAGAACATGAACATATTCAAGGGAAGATTTTATCTGAAGATAGAGAATTCTGCTCCTTGCCTAGCTCGCACTTGAAGTGTCAGAACAGACTTCTCTGCTCTCATCTTGTGTGAATACAAAGCGCCATCTGTTTCCTCTTGTCCCACAAGTCTTGGCATGCAAAGAGTTACCAGGTGCTGCTCTGTCTGTCTTCACTGAGACAGAAAAGTCCCCAAGACAATCGGGGCAGCACATCCTTTACAGTCTGTCCATTTAATGACTGTCCACAAGACACCAGACATCCATCCCCATTTAATCAGGTGTCAGTGGTAGTTGTACCCACATTTGGCTCGTTTAAATGCACAAGTGCAGCTTTCTACCCCTGGGATCCATTGCATTCCAGTGGCTCCCCTCTGTGCCAGCTAGTGGCACTGGGACTTGCTCTGGCAGTTTGGGGATGGATGGGAATGTTTCCAAGGTCCTTGTTCCCCTGGCAGGGGACAGCATGGACACACTGTGGCAGAAGGAGCTGGCTTCACAGCATACCTGGGGCAAGGCATAGTCCTGGCTGTTACAGAGAGGAACAGTGCATCCATGGAGATACATCTGGTGACTGGTGTAGGGAAGGTAACAGGCCAGAAGGTCAGCTTGGCAGGTAGGGCATGAAGTGGGCAAGAGCCCATCAGCAGGGCCAGGTGCCCAAGCCTGGTGCTCAGAAAGCTGTGCCACAATGTCTTTGTCACAGCTGTTTTCCCTGCCTCTGGATTTCCCTACAAAGCTGTTGTTTTCCTTGCTGCAGTTACCTCAACATCACCTCAGGAACCTAAGTGAGTGTCTCTACACAGCTACACTCGTCCTTTGCTTGGCTCTGTGCTGCCAGCACAGCAAAAATACAGCAGAACTGCAGAGAACAGCAGCTGCCTGGGGCCATGCCATCAGTCACAGTTACAGGTGTTTAACAGAGGGGAATGAAGTGGCAGGCACTGCTTTCTGAGTCCCATCTATAGCGAGGAGGGCAGAGGAATGCTGATCCCCCTGCCCTGCTCCCTGTCATGCTGTGGGCTGCAGCTCTCCAGGTCAGTTCATAGGCCTGGCTCCCCATGGGCTTATGCAGGTGCTCTGACCTGCTACGCAGACCCTGTTCCCTGCCTGTCTTCAACTTCTCCAGCCCCCTGAACAAAAGCAAGCAATGGGGAGGGCTGGCTGGACACATCTCCTCCTCCTGATCCTGGTCTTGCCTTGTTTGTGCCCACACAAGGGTCCTCCAGACAGAGGCAGCCTGGCTATCCCACAGGGAATGCAGCAAATCCTCCTTTTTTCCAAGCCCTCCAGGCTCCTTCCATTGCCATTCCCAGGGTGACTGTGCAGTCTGATACAAGCCTGAAGAGCCTCCATCACCATGAAGAGCAAAGCAGATCCCCAAAATCACTGCTTTGCAGACCTGTGTGTGATAGACATGGGCTGCCTGCACACCGCTGGAGTTTGCAGGTTAATTCAGCTGCGAAAGCTCTTCATGAGCAGGCAGGAAACACAGCTGCTCACCACCACGAACCTCACCCACAGTGGCCTCTCCTGCCCCAGGAAAACAGGATGAAAAGTTCACAGAGTGAATTTCTCAGCTGGAAGAAATGCAGAAACAAACACAACTTACTTGAACTCTCACAGTAGGCACAGTGTTGCCTGCTGCCTGGTAATCAAACAGGCAAGCGGCCGATTCTAAACACAGGCAGCTGCTCCCCAGCAGCCAGCTGGGGCATCAAGGAGAGCAGGACCTGCCTCTGGCCCAGGGCCAGCCTTTGCTTCTCCCCCCTGGGCACCAGACAGGGCAGGAGCCTCCCACGGTCCCAGCAGACAGAAAGCTCAGCCAGCCCTGGAGGTAGTCGGCCCTTGGACAGAATCATTGCCTAGGCAAAGCCTCTCCTGAGCAAGCAGATCCAGCTGCAGTGTTCCTGCTGTTGCTCAGAACAGCCATGGTGGGAACCAGAACCTCAGCTGGGAGGGGGTCTTCAGCTGCACAGCAGCTCCCTCCCATTATTTGCCATTGCTGCCACCCTGTCTGGGGCTTTTAGAGCACCCTCCCCTTGGCAGTAAAGTGCCACACAAAATTAAAGAGCCCAGAACAGAGCATTGCTTTTCTTTCTGTTCCTTCAGGCAGAAGAGGTAAAAGGAGAAGCTGTTGCTACACAGCCTTGCTCCACAGGAGCACATTGTGCCCATATACTAGGCAGCATGACAGGCATTTGGACTGCACCATGCTCAATCACACCAGCAGCACACAGCCAGCCAAGAGAATGGGTCCAGCTCCCTGCCAGCAAGTGTGCCAAGCTTGTTTCTGTGCACAGGGGACCATGCAGCATGTCGCTTTCCTCAGGGACAGACACCTCCTGGCTGCTGGGGTGAGGCTGGGACACTGCGGCAGTTGGACCAGGCTCTGCCATCCTACCAAGGCTCCAGCCAGAGGCCATTTAGCAGGACAGCACAGGGACCGACACAGGACCACAGGGTACAGAGCCACATCAATGGGCAGCACCTCTAGGGTCTCTGGGGCCTCCTTAGGCCCAGAATGGCTCAGAAGTTTGCAGAGCCAGCTCTGAAGTGGGCAGGACGAGTGGTGCTCCGTGTGGCAGATGTGGCACTGGGTGGCATAGAGGGGCACGAGGGCAGCACCTGTTCACACCTGGCCTCGGCTGTTCCCAGCATGTGTTTGCACATGCAGGAGCGTCAGTCTCTTCTCACAGGTGATAGGCAATAGGACAAGAAGAAACAGCCTCAAGTTGTACCAGGGGAGGTTTAGATGGGGTATTTGAGGAAACTCCTTCCTGGAAAGGGTGCTCGGAGGCGTTCCCGCCTGAGGCAGGAGCAGCTTAGCCTGGAGAGACAGCGCCCTCTGCTGAGGCATCGCGGGAGGCGGCGGCTGAGGCGCTCTGACCCGTGACCACCACAGCCATCCCCGTTGTTATCCCCGTTGTTATCCCCGTTGCAATCCCCGTTGCAATCCCCGTTGTTATCCCTATTGCAATCCCCGTTGCAATCCCCGTTATTTCCCCCGTTATTTTCCCCGTTGTTATCCTCGCTCCCCGCCGCCTTTGCGCTCCGCGTCCGCCAGAGGCCGCTGTCTGCTCGCAGAGCCGTGCGGCGCCGGGCAGCGCGACCCCCCCCGGCAAACAAAATGGCGGCCTGAGGGGGTGGGACAGGGCCGCAAGGAGGTTGACGGGCAGAAAGGCTTCTGGAGGCGTGGGGGTGTTTTAAATTTCAAGATGATTCATACATCACTCTGGTTTTGTCTGTGTAATAAACAAGATGCAGAGCAGAGGTTAGCGGAGCTGGGCGGGCTTGTTCCTGGTGTTTAATGGAGAAGCAGGATGGTCGGACACAGCCCCAACAACAACTGGTCCCGAGGAGCAATGGCAGCTGCTGCCACACTCCAGCTGACTCTGGCTTCAGCTTCCCCAGAGCCGCTTCACACTCAGAAGGAGTTTTAAAACATGTCCCTGAAGGTTCAGACACTGACACCCCAGCCCGATCCAAGTCCCAGAATCCCAGAATCATTTAGGTTGGAAAAGACCTCCACAACTATTGAGTCCAACCTTTGACTAGTCACCATTTTGTCAAACAGACCAGAGCATTGAGTTCCACGTCCAGTCATTTCTTGGACCCCTCCGGGGATGGGAGCTCCACCCCCTCCCTGGGCAGCCCCTTCCAGTGCCTGACCACCTTTTCCATGGAGAAATTCTTCCTGATGTCCAGCCAAAGCCTCTCTTGGCACAGCTTGAAGCCATTTCCACTCATCCTGTCACTGGTTGCCTGGAAGCAGAGCCTGACCCCCTACAGGTTGCTACAACCTCCTGTTAGGAATCTGTAGAGAGCTTCCACCTCATCCCTTTCCTGCGTGCTGGGGCTCCCATCCCTCCGAGGCACTGAGCCCAAGACCTGGCAGGTGCCCAGCAGCAGGCTTGCCTAGCTGCAGGGACCAGGTGGCCCTGGCCTCACTGGCCACACTCTCCCACTGGTTAACCCCAAGCTGCCGTTGAGGAGAGTGGGAGAAACTACGAAAACAAATGGGTTTCCTCCTGCATTTCTCTTTTTTGCTAAAGGCCCCAGTGCAGTGATCTGAGTGGCATTGTTTAGCCAATTACTAATTTACTAGGAATTAAGTTTAATACATTAATAAATGTTGTCATTTTCATGACAAATTATCATAATAATGCATTTTAATGGGCTGCAAGAGTCGGGAGAAGAGTGGGAAATAAATATATTTTAGTATTACTTATTCACTACATTTGTACCTAATTATATTTGCAGAATAATTACAGTGGCACTGCTTTCCCACACTGAGTTTGTGTTGGCAGCACAGGGGTGATAAATCCCTGGCAGTGGCAGCAGCCCCCCATGGTGGCGATCACAGCCCTCCATCACAGCAGGGCAGCCCCCAGATGACACTGTCCAGCTGGGCCCACTGCCAGCTGCTCTAATTTACCTGCTTCTGCCCAGAGGAACTTGTTTGGGAGATGGATTGCTGGAAAGACCCTCTATGCTGGACATGAATCACTCTTCAATCACAGCCTCCCTGAGCTAAAGAGCGCAAAGCCAAGGTTCCCCCAGGAGAGGAGCCTGGGTGATTTCAGTGCTGCAGCAGTGAGTTGGAAGGCCCCCCTGCATTCTGCCATGGTCCCTTGGCCACCCCCAAGCGTTGCCCTGGCAAGGATGCCAGAGGCCCTGAACCATAGGGTTCCTGCATGGAGGAGGGGATGGTGGGACAGGGTAGCAGGGCTGCTCTGGCTGTGCCTGGCCCATGGGACTCACTGCCAGCCGAGGGATGGGTGACGGGCTCCCATCTACCACGTGAAGGGTGTAGAGCAGAGACCGTCAAACACTGGGCCTGGCCAGTCTGAGAGCTTCTGCTCGTGGGTGGTATGTCACCCCACTGCTCATGGAGGGTATGTCAGCCCACAGGGCAGGGACAGGGTGGAACAGACCAGCAGGGCTGTGTGCAGGGCACTGGCAGAGAGAACCTGGGAGCACTGGTGCAGTGACAGAGCTTTCAGAGGTGCAGGACAGGAGAACAGCAGGACACGAGGACAACCTTGCACACATAAAGGTCAGCACTTGGGCTGGTGGTGGCACGGCTCCATCTTGACACTTTGTGTGGGCTCTGAAGAGTCCTGGGCAGCAGCAATGAGCCACAATTATGCAAGACCTTTTGATCATAACAGATTTATTCAAAACTCATGCATAAATATTAATGTCCCTGAAGATTTTGAACAACTATTTGGCATAAGCAGAGCAAATATTTAAATCAAACCTGACTGCTGTGCATTGCAAACAGACAGGACATCTCTACACACGATGGCACCTCTGGCAAAGCCTGTCTGTGCACTGGCATTTCTGGGAGCCCTATGGGCTGCTGTGGCGTGTCTGGCATGTGAGCCTGCCCCCACAGCTGCCCTCCTGTGCCCTGCTGTCAGGGGGGTTGGTTCAGCCATGTGGGTGGCATCTGGGTGGAAGAGAGTCCTGCTGCCCAGCCACAGCCTGGGCTGGGAGTTGGGGCAGCCCCCACCCTATGATCCCACTCCCACAGCTGGCAGCACAGTCCAGCAGCAGCAGGTGCCCAGGGGGTCAGCAGGGACTGGCCACAAGTTTGAGCCCCTTTGCCCCAATTTGTCCTGCTCTCTGAGGGCAGCACACTGGGCACGCATGCCTGGTGTTCCTGCAATATGAACACAGATGTACGTGCTGTCATCAGGCAGCATGAAAGATTATGAAATTATACTTGGCTCCTCTTACCACTGATGAAGCGTGTCCACTTCGGGCAAATTACCATTTGCCCATTTAACAGGATTTCAGCTTCTCTCCAGGGAGCTGCCCAGAGCCCTATGTGAGCCTGTCCCCTTACCACAGCCAGCTGGAGGTCCTGCCCTGTGAGACTTGGAATAAAGGGCACAAGCTGGAGGCAGATCTAAACCCTCCCTGCTCATGCTTCTGTTCCTTCTTTCTGTGTGCTGGGGCTCACAGGGTGGATCTGCAGACCCCAATGCAAGGACAGCGTTCATCACCTGTGCTCTGCCCTCACGGAGGGAAATACTTGGCTGTGGGAAATTGAGGGATATAGCAGGTGCATCCTGCTCCGTATCAGGCTGTTCCCTAATGACCTTGTCCATGTGCATTGACTGTTCAAGGCCATAATATCAGGATGTTATTGGTGAAGGGGCAGTCTCAGAAACCCATGGTCTCTGGCAGCCACAGTGTGAAGCAGAGATAACAGAAGTCACCTGTTCGGCACTGATGAAGGGACCATTTGGGCTTTGCCTTGTGGTGCTGCACCCCATGGCCTCTGGGTGAGTGGGGCCATGCTCCCTCCTGGCCAGGGGCGTGCAGAGGAGCAGGAGTCATTTCAGAGATCACTTCAAAAGGAACATCTTCTGCTTTGCAGTACATAGGGATTCTCTGCCTTGACACCTCAGAGTTTGTCTCCCACCCTCAGATATACCAGCTGGGCCAGACTCTAGTGCACACCTCAGGGATAACTTTGGGCAGCTGGCATCCCCAGGGCCTGCCTCCCAAGGGAGGCTCAAGAGGTGGCCAAGCCCAGCACTGTCCACATGTGGGGCAGGACCTGGCACTGCCTCTGTCCCCCCACTGGCCATCAGCCCTGCTCCCTCATGCCCTCCTGGCTCCACTGGCATCAGCAAATGCAGGAGCAGCAAATACCTTGGGCATGCCTGGAGCTTATGCAGAACAGGAGCAAGATAAAAATGCCCCAAGAGGTGCTTGAGGTGTGTGATTTCACAGAATCACAGAATTCCTTGTGAGGTTTAGAGAACAGCCCCAGTTCTGTCCCTTTGAACAACAACAAACATCCCCCTGTATGGGGAAAACTGGCAAACTGCAGCAGTTTTCTGTGAAATGGGCTGTTTTGAGGCTACAGATGTTGGCACCAGTCTGTCTAAAATAAAAATAATTGCAGACCATTACAATAAAGTAATATTTTCAGATGAGAAACAATTATACTTTTCAAAGCAAGTGCATGTCTTTACACCTCGTAATTATCAATTACAGAGATACCTGCTCTGTTATCTCAACAGCATCTCCAGTTGGCTTCTCAGGGCTAATTGCAGGGGATTTAATTCAGAACTCAAACACTAACGATTTTGACCTTTATGCCTATTCCTGAGGCTTGATAACACTTTAAAGGCTGCACAAAACTGATCTGCCTGTGGTTTGCATTCCACTTGCCCACCTTTTAGCATGGAGAACCTCTCGTTGCCCTGTGTGGCCCTCCTTATATCCTTGGCCACTGTGGGGGCTGGACAGGAGGCAATGGGCCCTAGCCACAGTTATAGCTCCAGACCCAGACCCCCAAAAATGCTCCTGCCAGGACTCCAAAACAGTACCAGGCAGGCAGAGCACGGCAAGGAGCAAATTCAGGCACAACTGCAAAGCAGCCAAATGACAGGGGTAAATGTGCCAGAAGTCCCAGCAGTGGACAGGCTTCCATCACACTTCTAACTGTGTCATCAGCATTGAATGTTTTCTGTAGAAATGAGCTTGGAAAGTCTAGTCTCCAGTACAAATCGTCCTTTTTGCTTGCAGAAGGTGGGAACCTAATCCCACAGGGCCTTTGGGGGTGACACAGGCCCCCTCCCCTCTCCTGCTCTGTTTTACATTTATGAGTTTTAATATTTAATTGGTGTTTTTTGCTATTTTGGTCTCCTGGCACTTTGCCGCAGTTGAGAGCTGGAGGCCAGCAGTGGTGGGGAGGCTGTGTATTAGTTCATCAGGTTTTTATGATTTATTTGTTATGGATGCGTCATCAGGCCTTTCCCAGAACCCTTGGCTCCTTCCCTTACCTGTTATTTATAGGCTTGTCTTTCCCTCCCCTTATACCCTGGGCTTTGTCAGGCTCACTGATGGAACCCACCTGAGGGGGCTGGGACCCCACAAACCTCCCGAACAGATGCTGAGGCCAGGAGGAGAGGGGAGACCCAGAGGGAGATGCAGGGTGGGGAATGTGGGGGAAGACCTGGGAGCAAGGGTGATGCAGCACTCTTAGAGTCCCCAGGTGACAATTTAGTGCCCGGGGGACGGATGCCTGCAGCTAGAGGCACCCTGCTCTCAGCCAGCAGCCTCTTGAGCACAGCCACTGGGCAGCGGGATCATGCTGTGGCCAGGGACGGAGTGGGGATCATGCTGTGGCCAGGGGCTGAGCAAGGGGCTGAGCAAGGCGCGTTTAGGGTCCATTTTTTTCCGGCCAGTGACTCACCTCACTCCTTCCCCAGCTCGAGTCTGCTCCGGAACTGAGTTCCTTGCGCCGGCTGGCATTGTGCCTCTGTTGTCTAGGCAAAGGTTTCCATGACATTAAATAAAGTGAAATATGATTTTGCACAGCTGGATTCTGTCTTAGATGCAGGTTAGGGACAAGAAATGTACATCCAGCAGAGAGCTGTGGGTAGCAAATTATAAGGGCTGTGATCCGTGATGGCAACAAGCAGAAAAATACCAATTTTTAGGAGTTAATCAGCTGGCTCCCAACCAGATGTTTACTTCCAGAGCTGTGTCGTGTTTGTTGGTCTTGCATAATCAGATCATGGCATGAGGACAGAAAGTGTTCAAGCCATGTCATAGAATAAATGAGTAACTGGAGGGGATGTCTATCTGGGCCTGAGCTCCCACACATGGAGCTCACATCATGCCCACGATAAGCTGGCAATCTTGGCCATGTGCTGAGCCACTGGCACAGTTTGGTACCAGTGGCACCTGCAGATCCCTCTGCTGGACAGATGCATCTCCCCACAGTGGGGTTCAACACTGCAGCTGGAGTTTATTTAAATACCTTTGAGGTGCAGCATTTGATGGGATCATCTCTGTGAAAAGAGAAGCTTTACACATCTTCTTTTAGGAGATTTAATGGAATGTTATGGGATGTCAAGTATACTATGTTAATTGGTGTTAATGAGGAAGTTGTCTGAGATCTGGAGACTGAATTAGAAGGAATTAAAATTAATTTTCATTTATTCCTGCATACAAAATACAGTGCTTTTTCACTCCTCTCTTCCCATGAGAAGCCAACAGCATGATGAGGCCCAGGGTGCACCCAGCTTTCTGGGAAGAAGTAGGTGAGCAAGGCCAGACTGGGAGGGAAAACTGAATAAAGCTACATTACAGCCTGTGGTCACAACTCAACTGATATACAATAGATTGGGAATGAAGAGCAGCTCCAGGTGCCGACCAGGTAAGGATGGGCTCGGCCACAAGTGAGGGGTGCTGGAGAGGCAGAGAAGGCCATGTGGGATACCTGGCAGGAGACAGGCAGGGCTGTGACCATGGGGCGAGGAACAGGAGGCTTGGCTGTCTGGGAGCAGGTCGATTGAGGGTGAGCAGGGCCCTCAACCCCTCCTTCCCACATACTGTGTAGACAAACCCCCAGACCTTGCAGAATGATAATATAAAAATGAAGAAATAAATATATACCAGGAGAAAGTAAGGATTGGGAATGCCCGGCCAAGGGGCTGCCGGCCCCTACCTGCCCAGCACTTACAGTGGCTTTACAAATTAGCCATGAAATTGGGAGTTTAGGGAGAGTTTGTAAAGTGTTTAAAAGGCAGAAGCAACACAAAGCCTCAATTTTAATTATTGCCATTTTAATCAGTGGAATAGTTTTTTATACCCTGAATGGTGAAGTAATTGGAAATGAGAACGGAGTGTGCTCATGGTGTAAATTACAAAGTGGGCATAGAAGCAGCCCAGCCCAAAGAGGCTCTGAGCTCTGGGGAGGGAAGGGGTGAGGGAGAGAGGAGGAGGCTGGGGGTGCAATGGGAACAGCACATTGGTGCTGGCCAGTTGTTGGGGTGACAGGTGGGCATTGGGCCCCCACCTCCTTTTTGGGGAGGTCTGCCAGCTCTGCCACTTGGCATGGGCAGCTCTGCTTGCTGTTGTTCTTGGAGGCTGGTGGCACGTGCACCTCTCCCACAGGTGGTGGGTGCTGACAGGGCTGCAGGACACTGCACCCATTCCTCACTGCAGGACCTGTGCAATGGGCACAATGCACTGGAGGCCCCAGCTATCCCTGAGCTGCCACATGGATGCTCTGGGTGGAGCCTGGCTGGACAAGGGTGGATCACATTCCCCCAGGACAGGTGGATCACATACCCCTGGGGCAGGCAGATCACATCCCTTCTTGGACAGGTGGATTGCATCCCCCTGAAGCAGGTGGATCACATCCCTCTGGGATAGAACCGTTGCCTTTCCTAGGCACTGCTGAGCTGTCCCACAGGGTCCCAGCTCGGAGGGGGGAAGCCTGGGACTGGGAGTGTCTGTGCCCAGCACCAGGGTGCAGGCAGAGGGCTGATGGGGTGAGCTCCAGCTGCAGAAGGGGAGGGCAGCCTGCTGGGATGAGTAATATGGAAGTCATTTGATAGCAAGGAAGGGATATTCCTGTTCTCAGTCATGTTTAGGTAATTGGAAGTAAATAACTCCTTTCATCCTGAAACCGGATGACTTCATACACGAGGTAAATGGAAGAAACAAAATCCCGATTTTCGTTCGTGTTCTGCGCACGTAGTAAAAATGAACCTTCGTCTGCAGCAATTCTGAGCTAATGAAAAACGAATGAGGTTTTAAATCAAGCCCAAACACAGAGCTCTGCTGCCAGAACCACGCGGGGCTGCTGTAGGACAGCCTCCATTTCCAAGGCTTCTCTCAGAATCCTGAATAATTTTATTAGATTTTGAGCAAGGCTGTTGCCAAAACATTCATTACTGCACCTAGCAAACAGCAGGAGACACAAGGGTGTCTGTGGGGCTGATGCCATAGGCAGTCCTGGCTTTCTCTTCTCTCCCTGAAGTTCCAAAGGGCTGAGGTTTATTTAGTGGTGTCTGTACATCACTCATATGATGTAGAGTGACCGGCCCTGCCTGATCGCTTCTCCTGGAAGGGTCCCTCCTGCACAGCCTTAAATCATGTCTGAGCACAATATAATTCTCCCATGTGCCTGGTGACTTCTGTGTATTTGATCAGTTCGGATTCCATAAAAATGTAAATAATCAAAGCCCTTCTGCTGTTATTTATAATGCCTCACTCTGGGCTGTAATTTATGAATTAATTTCAGCTGCAAGTTTCTGGAGGGAGGGGAAAAAAAGATGAATAATCGGATCTGTGGCTGCCACTAAAAGCCATGACTGCCAGTGTTTCCTCCACCATAACACCCCCCAAACCCTGCAGACCTGACTGCGGCTCCTAGGGAAGCAGGGGCCAGTCTCTGCCCTGGCATCTGCCATTGGGGTGGCCACAGTGGGTCCCACTGGTGCTGGGAGGGTCCAGGGCAAACTGCGCCGGCTGGGACATCCTGCTTGCCAGGCACTGCCTCCGGCCATCAGTGCTTCTGTGCTGGGAGTCCTGAGGGAGCAGTCAGGACCCACCAGGTGTTCTTGAGGCATCAGCACAGAACAGCATGGGTTTGTGGCAGAGAACCCACTCCTTGGCACTTATCTCTGGTGTGCCATACAACCTGCCAGCTCGTAGATCAACACTCATGATTGTCTTTAGAGCCAGAGATCCCCCGGCAGAGGGTTGGCAGAGGCAGCTGCTGTGGGACCTCAGCCCCACCGTGACCAAGGCAGGGCCATGACCCCCAGGAACCTGCACTGGCTCTGCCCAGCTACAGCTGGCAGGGAGCTGCAGGCTGGCCTGGCCGTGCTGGCCATGCCTCGTCGCCCACTATTAGCTCTCTGTTAAGCATCGTATCTGATCCAGACACAGCATTATATGCATTTCTCTGTGAATAAGCTCTGCTTGACACAGTCTGTGATTGCTTTTTTAAAACCATGTGGGGAGGATCAGTTCTTTCATCCACTGATAAGGTATCAGGTGACAGAGGGATCAGCATCCACCACATAAATCTGCAACTAATCCTTTGGAATCAATATTTTTCATTAAGAACCTGTGAGAGTTGGGCCATTATAGGGAAAAATCTGTTTAGGTTGACACCTTGATGAAGTTATTCAGTTCAGGGGCTTAAGTCATTGGAAGGTAATAAAGAGCAAAGAGCACAGAAAGATCGAGGTGCCGGTTATGAGAGTTCGCGATGGGAATAGGGGCTTTATAGCAAAAAGAAATTATCATACTGATTTATTGTGGAATTATGGGAACTTTAAAAGGCTGGCAGCACTGCCCCGATGTTACTGCCAACTGGGGACACTGCCCGTGTGTTCCTTCTCATGCTGGGGACTCTCCCCTTGTGTGCTGTGCCATGGGATCACTTTGCCCTTCCACAACATTGGATGCCAGCCAAGAGATCATCTGTGACGCCCGAACCACTGCCACCAGCATGGGCATTGCTGGGGCTGGAGGTGTAGGAGCGAGGACTCCATGGCTGGAGCACAGGGACTCCTGGGAACTCAGGAGCTCTGAGTGATCCCCGGGGCCACCAGCATCACAGCAAAGCTGGAGGCCAGAACAAAGCTCTCCTTCCACCACCCTGTGAATCTTCCTCATTGTGCCCTGTGTCCTTGATGTTCTTCACCTGTCCACAGTGTATACTTGATGTTCCTTAGCTGAGTCTTATGTCCTTGATGTTCCTTATCTGTCTTTATCCTGTGTTGCTGGTGTTCTCCAGGAGAGGAGACTTCATTGCCTTGCCACACTGCTGCTTCCTCCAAAAAGCACTTTCAGCCGCAGCAGCAATGTCTTCTGGGGCTCCCCTTCCTGGCTGAAATGTGAGCAGCAGCCCCATGACTGCAGGAGGGTTGTGGTGGGCACAGGGAGGTTCAGTGTCATGGGGAGCCTTGGAGCTGGGGCCCTGTGGGGAGCAGCAAGGAATTCAGCTGCAGAGCAAAGGCTTAATCCCTAAATAAACTGTAAAAGGAGTGTACACAAGCACATGAACACTGGGGCTGCTTTGAATGCACAGGATGCTGCTGGCTCCTCTGTGCAGAGTGAGCACGGCACTGTGCCTGCTGCCACTCTGCAAACCCAGCTTTAATAACTGAAGAAGTCAAACTTATCCTGAAGTTTCCTTTATAGGTTAACTGAGGTTAATTGTACAAGCTGCAAATGAAAATATCTTGCTTATAAATCCCCAAACCTCATTAAAGAGGATTAAATGATATGACTGCTTTGTAAATCCTAAAATTTCATGCAAACCTCTCATAAACAAACACATGAGGCCCCTGACATGCTCATGTCTGCTAATCCAGGTGCTGGTTCCAGGAGCAAGGAGGAACCAAGCACCCACCTCCCTGCAGCCACAAGGGTGGGCACTGCTGGCAGCAGTGGCACTGAGGGGCTCGTGGCTGCACACCCAGTGTCCCCATCCTGCCTGCTTCAGTCAGCACCTGCGGCACAGCACCCACAGCACAATGCCCACAGCACAGTGCCTGCGGTGCAGCACCCAGACAGCCCGGCTCATCCAGGCAGGGCTGGTGACAGCACACCCAGAGGGCTCTGCCAGGCACAGAGTGGTGCCAGCTCCCAGTGATAGGCATCCTGCTCCACCTGAGCCAGCAAACAGAGGCAAATCATAATCTCTTGGATCTGGGTAATGCCAGGGAAATTCTGCAATAACCACCTTGGCTCTGAGCCACCACTGATGTGTTTCTTCCAGAAGGATTTGTTGTGCAGCTCCTTACAGCAATAATTTGTTTCCATCCTCACTGACTATCCCCAACCAACACTAAATACAGTGAGGAGGGGGAGGTACGGAGAGAAGCACCAGAACCAGGGAGCAGCACCCAAACGGGAGAGCAGCACCAGAACCAGGGAGCAGCGCCAGAACCAGGGAGCAGCGCCAGAACTGGGGAGCAGTACCCGAATGGGAGAGTGGCACNAACTGGGGAGCAGTACCCGAATGGGAGAGTGGCACCCAAGGCAGGCTTAGTGGGCAGGCACTGCCAGCAGCACTAGTGCTGCTCCCAGGAGGAATGGGGTTCACTGAAGGTGGGTTTTGACCAGCTATTGCTGCAGCCCTGCAGGGATGCTGCTCCTCTGCCACGCAGAAAAGACATAAACCACCCAAATCTTAATGAGCAATTAAAAGCTAATCAAAGGAAAATCTGTCAGATAAGGATTGTTGTGTGTGTTTTTACTTGGCTTTGCATCTATTCGTGGAACAAAACATATTGTCAGCAAGATTTGTAGAACTGAGATTTGCATTGTGGTTCCTGGATCTAATTCAGCTGTGTATTGATAGGTTGGGAAGGATGGGATTCTTCAGTTAACAGCAGCCTTTAGCTTAGATTTAAGCTAACTGCTACGTGCTCTGTAAATACCTACATGTGCCAGACACATTTCCTTAATTTATAATGATGCTGTGAACCGCTGTCACTTCCTCTGCTCTCTCCCAAAATTCCCTTCCATCCGGCCACTGGAGAAGGGATATCAGTGTCCCCTAGCATGGCTTAGCCCTGGCCATGGGACTGCATGGGGCACTGTCCCCCCAGCATATTGCCATGCCTCACAGGGGCCTGCGCTGCCCCTTATGGTGGGGCTCAGTTCAATAGCTGTTGGGGTTTTAGCTTTGATTTACTTAAATCTCAAAAACTTTTAAAGAACACCAAAAGGTCTGCATATGATGTGATCCAGTGGTGACCCCTTGCCTGGCCCACTGTATTATGTGCAGTGAAAGACTTGGTGGTTCTGCCCACTCCCCTGCAGCCACCTGCTCTCCAGTAATGGACCTGACATTCCCAGTTCAGAAGATGGGTATCCACAGAGTTTTGCTGAGCAAATGCTGCTCTCTGAGATCTGAATAGGAACAGATTGTTCCAAGTATCTTCCACATTCCTGTTCTATTGATTAACCTGGGAGTAAGAATCTATCTAGAAACACTCCCCCAACTCACTCAGTCTACATCACTTCAGCTTTTTAACTAAATCCCTTCCAAATCCTTGCAAAAATCTAACAGAGAGCTGGCGCTTCTGGGTGGAGGAGCCGCAGCCTTACTCAGCCAGTAAATGGCGTGTGAATATGAAGGAGCCTATTGTTGCCTAACATGGTCCCATCAATAATAGATTCACAAACCTCTGAGGGAGCTAAAAATTTCTCCTTTAGGTATGAATTATGGATGTAGTTTAGTGTAATGTAGACATATCTCAGAGGTTTTTCCCAGTTTATACGCTAGTAAAAGCCAGCAATTTGCTTGTGTTCCATCTATAGGTTTTGTAAAATAAAGAAATCCTCTCTTCTGCAATAAATTCTGGCATTAATGAAGGTGAAGGCAAATCTTTAACATGCATTTCATGCACAGAATGTGTTCAGGTGGGAGGTGCATGGGGCTGCCAGCGGTGCTCTGGTTCCAGTGGTGCTCCAGCAGCACCCGGTCATGTGCTACAGGCAGTGGGAACATGGTGTGCCCAGGCCAGAACAGCCCCAGCCTCACAGTGCCACTCACTTCCTCCCTGGGGCAGGTGGGCTGAGAGGGTCCCTGCCCCCAAGTAGATTTGGCTGTGGTGGGGCAGGGGAATGGGGTGATGCCAAAGGGTGCTGAGCACAGCCTGCTCCAAGGGGCTACCAGGAGCAGGGGTGTCCTGCTGCTCTGCAGAGGGAAAGGGGCTGCCAGCAGGGATGGCTTGCAGCACAGAGGGTCAGCGGGCAAATGGTGCCAGTGCCACTGCCAGCTGTTCCCATTGCCCAGCACCTGCCCCTGTCCTGATGAACAGCCCCTGGCCCCAATAGATCTGTGGGAGACACTTTGACAAGCCCAGAGCATCTCCAGGGGTCAGAGGGCTAATGCTTTTTTTAATACCCTCTAATAATTAATACTCTATCTCTACAATGAAAAATCATTATAAAAAGATTTGTTATAACTAAGTAGCTCCTTCTCAAGCACAGAATGAGCAGCAATCCCGAGGGCTCAGCTTCTGTCAAAAAAAATCCATAGCTGCAGATTCATGTCAGCATTTCCTACAGCTCCAACAACCGCGAAGCGACCAGTGGGAATGAGCCAGTGCTGGCAGCTGTTGGCCCTGGCGGGACCGGCACAGCAGAATCTCTCCCAGGCCTCCTTGGGCAGGAGTGAGGTGATGTGGGGTGCCTCAGGGTGCTAAGGTTTGCTGCAGGGTGCTGTGGGGTGCTTCAGGGTGCCGTGGGTTGCTGCTGGGTGCAGTGCAAGCCCAGCAGCAGTGGTCTATGTCTTGACTGTCACTCCCATCCCTGATGGGAATCCCAGCTGGTCCCTTGTGAGGGGCTGAGGGGATTCCTTATGGATGCAGGGTATTGCAGGACCCATTGTGGTGCCAGTGCCAGCTCTGCCTCTGGCTGCTTGTCCCCACAGTGCTGGCATTGCCATGAAACAGGGGACACCAGTAGCTTTGCACCCTCTCCAGCCTCGCTGAAGTATCACTAGTCCTGTTGCTTGGGGGTGATCCCAACAGAGCCCTGGCACCTAGGAGAGGGGCAGGGCAAGGCTGCTCTCCTCTGTGGGAGGAAGCTCACAGCAACTGCAGCATTTCCACAATCTGGGGCTGGAACTGTCAGGGAAATTCCCAGTTTTCCAAAAGCATTGGCCTGAAACACAATTTGTATACAAAATCTTTGTCATTTCCTGTCAGCTATAAAGAGGGTCCTTAAGCATATCTCTTGCAGACATAATGTTTCAATTTGCAAGTTTAATTTTTTTCCATTTTTTTCCAGAGAGGCGTTGTCAAATATGTATTTATTTTTTAAAGAAAGAACAAACTTTTATAGACCTTCTGCAAAACCTTGTAAAAATATAATCTCTCCTTGTGCCAGACAACTGGTGCCTGCTGACTCAATTGCTTTTATATATGACAAGGCTTGAAAAAAATGATTGCCACAGCCTAACTCCAAACAGATTGGAGTGAAGTGCAGGACTCATCCATCAGAGGTGCCATATTGGGTATGTGGAATGCAGAGCCCTGGGGCCAGGAGCATCATGATGGTTTTCTCCTAAATCTTCCCTTCAGCCATCGTGCTGAAGGGCTCAGAGTGTTCCTGGCTGCTGCTGAGTGGCCAGAGCAACATCATCACAGGGTAATACCTGAGTGCTGTGAGTCAGACGCTGCTTCCAGCTGCTGGCGGCTGCTTGTCAGGCAGAGTAATTGCAGGCAGAAACTATCTTCAATTTAATAAATATGCAAAACAGTGTTTAACGGCCCTGAAATAAACTGTTGAGCGATGTGGCCCATGGAGCTAATGTCATCCACACCCCCAGCGCCACAGACGAGTGCGTGCATGTTTGAGGGTGTCGCATGCACTGCACCCACTGACACACCCCTGCTCCCCAGTCCTGCTCCCCTCTACGACCCCAGGCTCAGTGTCAGTGGTCAGTAGGCTCCTGTCCTGAGTCAGGACAAGGCTGGGCTTGGAGGCAGTCCCTTGCTCAAGCAGGGGACAGGGGTCTTTGCTGGAGCAGGAAGGGCCAGGCTGGAGGTGGGTGTGATGGGAGTCTTGTCAGTTAATAAACTGAGGAAGTGACAGCCCAGTGCTGTGCTAAAGTGTTGGGGTGGTATTTCTTGGAAGTTTTGTGGTGCGTGTACTTAGGCAGGACCATCGATCCGAGCCCAGCTAGAGAAGCACAGGAGCCAATCGATAGGTGCGTTATTAACGGGCTGTGCTTATACCTGGTGATGGCTCATGAATAAGTGGCCTTGGCTGGGGCCAGAGGTCAGACTGCTCTGCCATGATGGATGTCTTTTGAAATTGCTGGATTTGAGTTGTCAGTGTTTCATTTCAGTGGGTCCTGTGGATTACCTGTCATTTGCTTCCCACTTTTCCACTACCTTGGCTTGGCAAATCCAGTGGGCAGAGCCACACCACTGCTGCTGCTTTCATATTCCCCTTCCCTTAGAGCAAATTTGAGCCCCAGGAAAGTCCCCATCTGCCCTGTAGTCACCCCCTTCTGCCCGTGGGGCCCTGGCTCTTGCACTGTTGCCAAGGGAACCAAGGGCTGAGCAGTTCTGTGGCATGGGTCAGCACAGGTCAGCGTGGGTTGGTTTGAGTCAGCACGGGGACTGAGCCCAGCTCCAGGCTGCAGCCTGCCACAGTGACTGTGACACCTCACAGGAACTTGGTTTGATGCCGAAGCAATAGCCCCTGTCACTGCAACTGCTTTCTTGCACCAGACCCTGCCATCACTGTGCACTCCAGTGCTGCTTGTGCCTGCTTCTCCTGCTCTGTGGACCAGAGACAGGTAAGGGGTGGGAGAGGGGAAGTGGGACCACTAAGTCCATCTTTGCCACTCTCTTGGTGGGGGAGAAATTCCCCATAGAAAAGCTGCTCCCTGCTCCTGTTCCCTGTGTCCAAAATTCAGTGTTCAAGAGGTCTCCCTGTGCCGCAGAGCTGGTGTCAGGAGCCACCCTGCAGTGGGAGATCTGTGTGAGGTGCGTCCATCCCATCAGCTGGCTGAGCCCATGGCTCAAGCCTGCAGCAAGCATAGCACATCCCCTGTGTCTAGAGTGCCCATGGGGACCCACAGCAGGAGAGGGCTTGAGTTACAACAACCAGGCTGAATTGGGGAGTGTTTAACTGACTAATTAAGCACAGACCTTGCAAGTGGGGACTTCCTGAACAGGCAGATGCTGGGGGGATATTTCTGAATGCTGGTCTACAGCTGAAAATTAATTCTTTGAGATGTTGTGTGGATTAAAAGGCAGAGCCAGACTGGAGCTGGTAATTAGCAGCTCTGGGATCAGGCAGTCCCAGCTAATGAAGAAGCTACTTCAGGGTGGAGACCTGTCTAGAAAGGGGCTCTGCCCTGGCCAGAGGGCAGCAGAGACACTGGGGATGCCAAGGACACTGGGGTCAATTCTCCACCCTGGGTGTCAGTGCCCATGATAACCAACACACAAGACCTGAGCTGGGCAGACAAAACATATCCCCATCCCTGGAGCCCTGCTCAGGGGGCTCAGATCCCCAAAACCAGGGACAGGAGCTGCTAGGCCTTGTGGTGGGAGCAGGCAGGAGGCAGCCCTCTCTCCTCCAGGAGCAGCTGCTCTGGAGATGGGTCAGACCCTCTTGGCCAAACAACCCACACTGCCCATGCTGATGCTGAGATGTTCTGAGGGAAAGTGTCAGCAGTGATGAAATTCTCAGTGGAAAATACTGGCAATGATTTGAGGTATAAATGCCAACTTTCTCTACAGCTCTCCTGGCTGTTTTGTTACAGATTCCCTGTAGCATTTTCTTTTCTATGCAACAAGATCACATTCACATTATCCCACTGAAACATTCCTTCCTCAGCCTCTGAACTCACTTTCTCCCCAGCTGCCCCATCCACAAGGTACATGGAAATTTCACTTTGTCCTGATTTGTAATGACCAATAATCACAGAAGATCTTTGCCCAGGAAGAGAAGTAAGTGAATCTGCAAGCGTGGAGAGCAGGAATCTGCGAAAGTCTGGTAGGAAAGGAGCCCTGAGCCTGCAGAGCTGAAGAACAGAGCAGGAGAGAAAGGTGTTGTACGTCTCTGTTGTAGCAAAGATGGGGGGATCCTCTGACCCCTCCAGGGAGTGTGGAGGCTGCTGAGCTGCTGTGTGATGAATGAGAAACCCAGAGATTACAATAATTTTGTTAAAGGGTTCTTAGCTCTCCTCTGCTCTTTTGATTAATGGGATTTTGCAAAGAGTGCAGGGAAAGGTCATCTGACACGTGTTCAACAGCTGATGACATTATTCAGCTCTGCCAGGGAATTACTGCTCCCAAACACCCGCCGATGAGCTTCACCGGCAGCTAAGAGAGCTCTGCAGCGTCTCTCCAGCTGCGCCAGGCATCCTGAGCACCTCCACAGGGATGGCCCCGCAGCATCCCTCCAGCTGTGCCGGGCATCCTGAGCACCTCCACAGGGATGAATAATGGCTCCAGACAAGGCTTGTTACCTGGATCTGCAGGACGAGTTGGCACAGTCAACCTCACCACCCTCATTCTGCTTCTTGGGAAGGGCTGTTAAATAATTGACTGTCTCTGTGCTTCCCATCACAGGCAGATGCATGGTACGTTATATATGTTATATACATTATAAACATTACATACATTGCACAGAGCCAGTAACTGTCCGGCAGGTCCATACCTTCCTGATTCCTGGCCGCAGCTGCCCGTGGGGCTCAGTGGCTCAATTCTTTGGCACTGACTGGTTTGGGAGCTCAGCCCTGCTCAGCTCAGCCCAGCTGGGATTCCCCGAGTCCAGTCAGACTCATCCCAGTGCTGCTCCTCCCAGCCCGTGCTGAGTTGCTCCCAACTCCTGGCTCTATCTATCCCTCCTGATCCATGAAGCACCCTCTGGAGCACATCCCAAAGCACCCTCTGTAACACATCCCAAAAGCGTGAGATGAGGCAGTTATCACCAGCCCTATGTGTAAATCTCAGCCTCAACAGCCCTAGCTGACGGCTTCCAGCAGAGCTGGCTGGGGCTCCTGACATCCCTTCAAACGCTCTGTTAATCACTGCTCTCCACACCTCTTCAGCTACCACTCAGCCACAGATTTACAGGCTGTGCCAGCAGGAAGCGTGGTGCTGCTGGGAAGCACGATGCCACTGGAATTTGTCCTCAGTGCTGCTCCTTGCCCCAGGCTTGCACCTACATCGTGCACTGTTCTGGGGTGCTCCCACACCCTCCATTCCTCTGTGGGGACCGGGGCACAGCCATGCTATGGGGACACAGGCATGTCTCAGCTCTGCCCTTTTGGGGAGCCTGGTGCAGCTCAGGTGCTCCTCATGGGGCAGCTGGGCAGAGGCTGACACTGCCATGCCCATGTGCCAGGCTCAGATGCACCGTCAGCTGGTGCTGATGCTGGAGCATGTTTGATGGCAGCGCCAGCTTAGGCTGGTGATCATTTTAATTGTGGGTTGTTTCCCCAGGGGTGCTGAGTTCTCTGCAGGAATTGATGTTTAGCCTGAAGCCAATTAAATATCACAATAGCTTTTAAAAATGGTGCATGTTTGGTGTTTGGGAGTCTCTCTTCTTCCAGGTGAGGATGTTCCCAGTGGCTGGGGAGCACAGGTCAGTCATCAGCAGGATCTGTATACAGGCGTGTCTTTGGGCATTGGCACAGCCTGGTGTCCTGGCAGACTGATGTCAGAGGTGTTATTCCTCATTTCTTACGTTGTGTCCCTGACGAGTCCTGTCCCCATCTCAGGGACTCAGCACCAGAGTGAACGGGTGGGGGTGCCCCTTCCACACTCCACATGTTCTGCAGCTTCCACTATTCTTCCAGTAACAAAACTTCTGTATTGTGATATGATAATCTGCTGGGTGTAAATGGCTTGTCCAGCCAGCCCTGCAAATCACCTCTTATCATCACACTCAATGGGCTGTGTCAACCCAATTTCACAGACAAACGCTTCTCTCCCTGACCACGGGCACTGACATGGATAACTCTGATTTAGAAAGCCAATAAAAATAAAATCACTGAATTACTAAGAACCACTGACTTAATATAGGAGATTAGAATCTCCAAATTTAGGGTGACTAGAAGCCATTTGATACATGAACAGTGGCAAATGGGTTATAGAAATGTCGGCCATGCCAGGGTCAGGTGCCACAGTGCGATGATTTATTGCTGAGAGAAAGGCTAATTGGTAAGTTACATTTGATGCTTTCCCCAGAGGCCAGATTATTTATATCACAGTTTGTTTGTCGTCTTTTACTTTTGGGGTCAACCAAAATTTTTTATGGTAAGAAAAACCTCAGCGTCCTGCTCATTAAAGTAGCAAGGTCAAGCCGAAGGGTGGAATCGAGCTGGAAATAATCAGGTTGGTGTGATTAACTCCAGCCTCACTGCCACTCAGAGTGAGCCTCTGACACAGCCAGCCATCAGGGGACAAAGCATCGGTCACCAACCATGGGCAGAGGCAACTCCAAAAACCACCCATCAATAGGCAGAGGAGGTGATGTACAGAGAGGGAGTGCCTGCATTTCCTACCCTGTCTCTGTCCCTCACTGGGTGTTGCTCCTGCCTGGGGAGGGTCCCTGAGTCCCCTGTGTGTCCTGCAGGGGTGACAGGGCACCCAGGGGGCTGCAGAGAAACCTCAGAAGTTTCCTCCAGGCTCCCCCTGCCTGGGGAGCTCAGCCTCTCCCCACCTCTTTGCATGATTTTTGTCCTTAAAGATCTTCCTCTTCTGCCCCTTTTCCTGCACCCTGTTTGCAGATGTGGGCAGATGATGTTTGCTGAGTCTCCAGGCCAAACTCTGCCCTGAGTGTGTGGCAGGCACCAAGATCAGGGGGCTGCACCCTCCATGGGAGCAGGCACATGGGCACAGGCACAGGCATAGCCAGATAAGGGGATCCATGGGCCAGATGGCAGCACAGTTCCCAGGTGCTGGTTAGGAGGGATGGGAGATTGCAAATGAAAGGCTTGTGTAGACTTTAAACTTCACTCTGCCTTCATAAAGGTGTCAGCTGGAATTATTTTGGGCATTTACTTGCGTGGTCTAGTGCATCACTAGCTAAAACAGTTTTTTTAAAATAATGGAATTTGCTGCTTGGCTCATGCATAAAAAATAGCAGGAATGCGACCCAGTTGCATAATTTTTTAGTAATAAATAGAGTCAAAAGTGTTGAGCTCAGCTGCTGGCACAGTGAGACACCCTGAGTGGGGGCAGAGGACAGGGAGCCCCGGGGGGCAGCACCTCATGACATATTGGGAACACATCCTCAGGTAGCATGGAGGGGACACTGTGGGAGATGTGACACCTCAGTGGCCAAAGCGTCTTGTGCCACAGTGGGGACACTTCCCCATGGGGCTGCCCCAGCCTCATGTCACTCCCGCTGCATCCACACATCCTGCACAGCTCGGTCCTAGCATAGCAGCGCTCCTCTTCCCTCTCCAACCACTCCACCTCCAGGAAAGCTACTGTCCTACTGGAGAAATGTAGAACATGAACCATTTCACCTCTGCACTGTTAAACTATTGTTGCATGAAACATGTTTCTAAAGGAACACCCACAGATGCTGGCTGGACACAGCCCAGCATGGATGGGGGAGTCACTGAGCCTGCCAGGAGTGCGAGGTGCAGCTGGAAGGACATGGCAAGAAGGACAAGGACAAGGCCAAGGCCACAGCTTGGGCCCTGCTGGTGTCAGGAATCTTTTCCTGTGCCTTGGCACTGCCACTGGGCTCCAGCCGTCAGACCGGGCTCAGCTGGGCCCCGCTACTGACAGGCATCACCAGGGGTCTCTGAAGCTGTGGGTGGACACAGGACCAAAGGGACCCATGTACCAGCCTCCTGCTGACTGGACATCCTCTCCTGCCCCAGCACACCAGGACACACTCCCCTTGCACTGCTGACCATTGCAAAGGATTGCAGCAAGTCATGTCACCTTGTGATGACCCTGGAGAGAAACACAGGGGCTGGTTATGGCCCCCAAGAACCCATTCTGTTCCTGGTGCTGTGGGGTGCTCGGGAAGCCAGGGTCTGCAGTGGGGGGATGCCCTGCCTGAGGCACAGCACTGCCCTGAGCACAGGGCACAGCAGCCCATCCTCCTGAGCAGAGGCTGTTGTATAAGAAGTGGCATTTTGATTGATGCCATTTGACATATGGAGAATTCCCCACAGCGGGCAGTCACTCACCCGGCTGATTAGAGATTCTGACTTCTTTCTCTAATTAAAACTCTCCCTCCAATTTTAATTCCTTTGCCCCCGAACTCCCTGTTCTGGATCATCTCATAATGTGACACTAACTGCCTGAGACAGGCACCAGGGATGCCCCACGCCCAACTGGCCAACTCTGGTGCCATCAAGCACAGTGCACAGCAGCCCAGCCCAGCACCACAGGTTTGGGGCATGTGGGGACACCTCTGACACCCCTGCTCCCATACAGGCTGCCTGTGATCCAGTCAGCAGGGTCCCTGCCCTGGCCAGATGTGACCCAGCCCAACCAGATGGGTCCCTGCCCCTGCTCCAGCAAAAGGTGTGTTCCGCTCTGCCCTGACTGTTTTCCAGCTGTGCTCATGGGGACACTCATCCTATAGCCCGGTCCTTGTGAGCCCAGGGTCTGGATTTTTGGCAGCATGACTGCAATGGCCTGACCAGGCGTATTCCTGGGCAGCTTCCCCTGCACCAAGAAGTCATGTTTCAATGACTAAGTTGCAACAATTTCTCTCTGCCCCCAAATCCCACACTGGATAGGAACAATTCCAACCAAATCCCTTCCCGTAAAACCATCTCACCTCCCTGCAAGCAGGGCAGACAGGGTGGGCAGGCAGGCTCAGCTGCAGACCAGAGCTCACCAATGCAGGATGAGTAAAGCAGGGTAAAACAGGCTTTCTGAAGGAAGGCAAAAGACCTCCCGGGGCTGAGGAACACAGCAGGTCCCACGTGGGTTCTCTTGGCTTGCTTAAATTCCGTTCTAATGTAACTTAGAGAAAAATATGTTTAAACACAGGATTTAACCCTCTGACATGAGCTTTATTCTAGCTGAGAGCAAATCCCTAAGAAGCAGAGCCCAGGGCAGAAAGCACGCAGCCCCAGTGCAGAAGCTGGGGGGAGCTGGGGGGAGCCAGGGATGGTGATGCCAGCAGGATGTGGCGCTGTCAGGCCAGAGCCCACCTGCAGACCACTCCTCAGGGACCGTGGCCACTTTCCCCCCTCCCTGCTCAGCCATACACAGCCTTCCTAGTGCCTCCCTGGTGTGTCCTCTCTGCGGGGGGGGTCGTTGTCCCAGCACATCTGTATTCAGCCCCAACATCCACCGGATTGAGGCCGTTTGCCACAAAAGCATGTGCTGTTGTTTTATATAAACAAGTTACCAAGCTGGAGTTGGACCGCTGCGGTAAATACTGGGTCAGACCCCCTCTCAGCAATGTCTGTCCCACCGTAATTAATATTGATTTTGTGCAGCTGAAATATAGCTACACAATTTAATTTTGCTGCTAAGATTTTTGACATCGCTGTTCTTAGAGATTAATGTGGGATTTAATGAAGGATTTGGGCTCTCATCTGTGATGTTCCCTCATCCCGTCGTGTGCCGCAGACCCACTGCTGACTGCTTTGCCACACGGCTTATGGCTGATGGCTCTGTGGGCAGCGCGTGGCCCTGTGCCGGCGGGGCCGGGGGTTCCAACCAGGCACACACGCCCTGTGTCACTGTGCTGCATCAGGGGAGTGCCAGGGAACAGGACACTGAGCACACTGCAGGATGGAGCCCACAGCCCCTTGGGCAGGTGTGGTTCACAGCCACTGCCACTGAAGCACGGGCAGTCAGTGACCCTGACCACCCAGTGGGACAGTGAGACCACGGACAGCAGGACCGGGGGAAGGCTCCTCTCCTGGCACCCTGAGGTGCATGATGGCTCCCAAACAGAAGTGGGAATTGTCCTGTCTCATCTCCAGGTCCAGAAAGAACAAGGTGGGGCACATGGTCCCTCAACCCCTTCATTCAGGGCTAGGGCCAGGGTCTGATCCCATTAGTCCTGTGCCTGCACCCACCAGGATGAGGCCGGTGCAATCACCTGTACCTGCTCCAACCACTGTGCATAGCATGGCATGGCACACTGTGGCACTGCACGGCACGGCATGGCACGGCACAGCTGGGCAGGACACAGAGTCCTCTGCCACAGGAAAGGGCAATGCAGGGTCTGGCCGTTGGGCTCAGGGTGGCACTGTCCTTGCCAGCATCTCTGAGGGGACACAGTACATGGAACAGCGACCATGTGGCCAGAGCAGATTTTTTGCTTATCGAATCAAGGAGCATCTGGATTAGAGGATTAGAAACCAAATTAATTACTAATGACTTCCTGGGGCCCGGGCGGTTCTGACAAGAGTCTCCAGGCAGTGACAGTGCCAGTGGCGCCGGGTAGGCACAGGGGGACTATTCACCAGGAGGCAGCAGGACAAGTGTGTGGAGCCAGGAGCCACAACCTGGTTCCTTCTGGGGGCTGTGTACCACATGGCCATGCTGCTGCAAGCCTGGCCGAGCTGGGGCTGGGGAACAGTGCAGCCCCCCAACTCCAGTTCCTGCTTAGCACAGGCTGCAATGTTTCCACATCCATATTGAGATGTGGCCCCCCAGCCCAGAAGGAGTTCAAGTCAGGGGGCTCACCATGGCTGGACTCCCCAGCCCTTGGATGAGTAGGCACTGCACCCATTTCCCTGAGGGATTTTGCTCCTGGGACAGCATGTGACCCAGCATGTCTGTGCTGTCAGTGTCTGTCCCCGCAGTGTCCGTCCCCTCTTGTGGCCCAGTCTGCTGGCTGCTGCTGGAGCGGGGAGCAGGCAACAGAGTGGGCGAGCACAATTAATGGAGTGGGTAAATAAGCACTGGGAAACAGCCGCTCATGTCCCCACTTGCCAGGACAGCTGGGCTAGTTGCCATCTGCTTCTTGACCTGGATATTAAACTGCAGCAGATGATGAAATATGTCAATGGGAAGAAAGTCCAGAGCCTTTTGCCTTTTGCTCAAGTGAGCAAGGGCCAGGCAGAAGGAAGGAAGGAAGG
>VZTX01001612.1:0-71960 GCA_013400915.1 Pardalotus punctatus
GCCGCCGCCGCCGCCGCTGCCGTCCCGCGGGAGGCCTGTGGGGAGGAGAGGGTCAGAGCGCCGTTGTCCCCAGCGATCCCTGTCAGTGTTGGGGACCCCCCTAAGGGGTCGGTGTATCCCCTCTGCGATGCAAACTCGGGATTGGGTCTGTGTCCGGCAGTGCAGTCCATCACCCCGCGGCTGTGCCTAGGGCATCGCTTCCCCTCCCTAAATCTATGCTCCCTTCCCTGGGATCAGAGCGTTCCCCCTGACCCACACGGTGTCTTCCTGCCCTGGTCACTGCATAGCCCCCACCGCCCCTCCAAAGGGCTGATGATGCTGCACGCCTCAGCTGTGCTGCTGTCACTACCCCGTCGTCCCATCCCGTCCCGTCCTCACTCCCCGCCCATAATCTGAAGGGGTCTGAAAGCTGGAAGGCCCTTTCCTATCAGACCACTTTGGTCACTGCATCCCTCACCAGTTTACAGACCGCTTTAGATTATGTGGAGTGATCCTGCCCCACAGCTCCCCCTGCACCCCCGCCTTGCAGAGTGTCCCAGCAATGGCTCCCCTTCCCTGCTGCCCCCTCCCCTAGTTAATGCTCTCTGTGTCCTTCCAATCCTCCAATTCTGACCCTCAATTAGGGGGGCATACCTCCTTCCTTACTGTCCCCCCCATCTGCCAGGCCTCCTATCTCTCTCCCTTCTCGGAGCTGCTGCCCACTAAGCCCTGGAAATGTTAATCCTCATTCATCTTCCCGACACCCCCCTGTATCACCTCTTTTTTTGCAGCCTGCAACCCCAGTTCCTTACAAGGACACCCACACCCCCCTGTATCACCTGTTTTTTGCAGCCTGCAACCCCAGTTCCCTACAGGGACACCCACTGCTGTCCTGGGGCACCCCTCAGACCGTGCCCCATCTCTTGTGTCCTGACCTCGGGGCAGTGCCACCCAGTGTCGGTGGCCTCGGGCACATCCCTCCTGCTCAGCATCTCGATACAACCAGGTTCCTGGGACACTCCCATTTGGGGTGCCCCTTCACCGCGGGACACCCCGGCTGCCCCTGCCCGGCCTGTTTGGTCAGAACTGCCCGGAGGGCTCTGGTCTCGCACCCCGTCCCACCGTGCACCTGCTGCCTGCCCCGCTCCGCCTCTGCTCCCCCTTCCCCCGTGCCCGGCACAGAGGGGTCCCCAGGGTGACTCCGGGGAGCAGACTGCCAGCCTCCCCTGCCCCGATTCCGCGGGGTACGGGGCACACGGTGTCCCACTCCAGCCTCTGGTTTGGGGCTGATGTCCCCGGACACGCACGTTCGGGACAGCCTGGAGAAGCAGGGAGTCCCCCTTGCAGTCAAAGAGCCCATGGGGAGAGAAGGATCCCTCTTTGCACTGAATCTGGCACCCCACAGTCACCCCACGTCCCTCCCCTGTGCCGTTAGGAGTCTGAGCGGGACCGGGAGAAGAGGAAGAGCCCGGAGAAAGCTCCAGCCGTACCTTCTGTGGGAGCTGAGACGCCGGCTTCGCCTCCAGCCTGACGGAGAGCAGCGCGAGTAAAAGTCCACCAGCCAGCAAGGGTGAGATCTGCATCCTGCGGGGCCGAGCGGGAGGGGGGTCGGGGGGGCAGCGGGGAGCCGAGGGCAGCCCCGGGGAGAGGACGGGACCGACGGGAGTCAAAGTTCAGAGCGGAGCCCTGAGGTCCCTCCTGCCGCCTGCGAAGTGCCGAGCTAGTGAACTTGGGCTGCTTTCTGCTTCATTCATTTTATAACCCAACCTGCTCGGTGATGTCATCTAAACACCCAGGTCCAACCCGGTTTCAACCCACAATAGCAGGAATTTTAAGGGGGGTGGTGGTGTCCCCTCTCCCCTGGCAGGAACAAATGACACAAGGCAACCAGCTCTGGGAGCGGGAGAGCCGAAAGGGAAAGTGGGGGTCATTTGGCTTGATGCCCCTGCTCTCCCCCAAACGCCCCTGCGCCCCCCTGCAAGCTGCCTACCCTCCCCTTGCCGGCTGCCCCACGACCCCCTCTCTCCCCCCACTGCCCTGCTGACCTCCTGCGGAAGAACACGGGCCAGGTGGGGGAAGGGGGGGTGGTCCTGGTGCGGGATTAATCCCTAAAGACCGGAATGGGCGCAAAAAGACGCCTTTTTTTTTTTTTTTCCCCCCTATCCAGGATTAAATCAGAAATTGCGTCTCCCAGGTCCCTGCTTGGCAGGAGAGGGGCCACTGCCCTCTCTGGCAGGGACGCTGGGGACATAGAGGCATGGAGGGGGCAGTGATGCTTCTTGAGGACACCTAAGTGCATCTCTCAGCTAAGGACCCACCTCAGGAGGGTGGCCTGCTCCTTCCACTCTTGTGAGGATGTGGATGGAAGCCCTGGAGACGGGGCTTTTCAAGTACCCTGGCAATGTCCTCTGCAGGGTACAGTCAGCGTCGTCACAGGGTCCCTTTTGGGGACAGGACCCCACTGGCTGACCCACCACAGGGCTGTGCAGCCTGGCCTCCTCTGACCTGCTTCTAGATCTGGAGGGTGCAGGAGAAAGATGTGATCCCAGGATTAACCCCAGCGGATCGCAGGGGCTCTGAGAATACGATGGGGGCTCCCTCCGGCTCTCAGCCTTCCCCTTCAGTGGCTGGGAGGGCAGGATTTGTGCCTCTGCTGCTGCTGGGGCTGGCACTGGGCAGCTCTGGAGCTCTGCTGTCTTTTTGCTGATGGAGCTGGGCACCGTCCCTGGCACTCTGTCTTATGCACTTACTGGCATCAGGCCCGAGGAAAGACACCCCTCTCTTTGCAGAGGGGTGGATTGCATTAGGCCAGATTTGCACCCCAAATCCCTTCCCTGAGACCAGGGAAACATTCTCTGTTCTTCCCCCAGTCCCTGGGGTCCATTCCAGTCTGGTCCTTTCCTCCTTCTCTGTATCCTGGCCTTTCTGGGCTCTGCTGCTCCACAAATCTCTAGGGAGCTACCCCTGCTGGGGGCTATGGCTCTTTGGGGTCTGTAGTATGCCTGCTCAGGAGTGGGGAGATGTTTCCTCCTCCACAGCCTGGGCTACTGGGCACGGGACACTTCAAAGGAGATTGGCTTTTCAGCTCCATGTGAATGGGAGCTGGAAGGAGAAGGTCTCGGTGTTTTTTCCATTGTGCCTGCCAGGTGGAGACAACTTGGACTTTTTTTGAGTGTGAAGCTGTGCTTGGGCATTTGTCTGCATGCAGGCAGAGCAAAGTGGTGGAGTTGGGATTAGAGCCGACCCCGGGTGCCAGAGAGCCGTGGGTGCAGGCAAGGAGCAGAGAGAGGCTCCTTCTCTTGGGGTTCAGTCCTTGTCCCACACGATGTGTAGCTGGAATGGGACATCCAGCCTCTCCAGGGTGCAAGGAAGGGGAGCTCTGCACCGCCATCCCCATCAGCAAGGTTTCTGTAGGGGAAGGGGGAGCAACAGGGAGCTGAGCCCTGGGTCTCCACAACCTGGGGATGTCAGGGTGTCCGAGGCCACCAGCAGTTCAGCAGCCCCCACAGAATCCTGCCATCACCATCCTGGTTGTGCTGGCTCCTGCCCTGATGCTGTGGGCAGCCTGCCCTGTGGCTTCTCCCAGGGGACCTGCGATGGGGAAGGATATGAGGGAGATGGCTGGGGGGGAATGTCATGGTGTGGGCACGAAGAGCCTCCTCTCTTGCCATCAGCCCCCCCCTGCAAGCTACAGGAGGTGGGGTCGGTACCAGAGCTGCTCCAGCAGCCCCTCGCCCTGGAGGATTAGAGCATTGCCACAAAAGCCACAACGTGGTCAGGTCTCAGCCAGTGCCTGCCCACAGGAGGCTCGTCCCTGCCCTCAGCTCTCACTAGCGTGGTTTTCATTAGTGTGTTTTCTTTGTCACACTGTGCAGAGCCTCGGGTTTGAGTGGGGGAAAGGGGGGGCTGTGCTTTATAAATCCAATTAGTCTTGTTATTCAAATTACTCTGCCGAAGTCAGAGCCGGGCGCACACAAAGCCTTAACTCAAACCAGATCAGATCTGTTGGGGTGGCAAAATCTTAGAGCAAGGAGCAGAGGTGTGCAGGAAGGGGTTAAGAGTGTGAAGCCCTTTTGCTTGGTGAGGTGGGGGCCTGAAAGCTTTTAACCCTTAAAAGGATGGGCCTTCATTAGTCCACAGCCTTATAGGGTGATCACCCAGGATGAAAACCGGCAGACTCAGAGCATGTGTGGAAAATGAGAAGCAGGGAGAGAGGACTGGGCTCACTGGGGTCTTCCCCAGCGCTGGAGAGCAAGGAGAATCCTGCACAGCTGCACAAAGAGGGATGGAGACCTGAGGGGTGGGCTGGAGGGGGTGACACCCCTCCTCATCACACCCAGAGGCCCAAAGAGAGCCAGAGGGAGAGAGGGGTTCCAGGACTGGCCTGCCCCTGAGGAATACAAGCATTGAATTTGGGGTTATGGGGAGTGGGCTGCTCTGGGGATAAAAATGGGGAGATGATGCTGAATCTTGATGAAGTGGGGTGAGCCCTGAGTATGGGGACTTTCAGTGTGTAGGGAGTGAGGAAGGGAGTGGAGAGAGTGCGTGTGAGAGAGGGCACATATGTTCCCCTGCCTGAGGATGGAGAGGGATTCATCAAAGTGTGACCAGTGCCAGCATGATTTGGAGAGTGGGAGGAGATGGGTCATGGGGATATGTGGAACAGCACAAGGAAGGGGTGAGGCTGGATCTTGCTGGGCAGCACTGGGGACTTGACTCTCTTGGCTGAAGTTAGGAGCCAGGTTCCAGGCACCTTCCAGAGGATGATGTTGAGAAGGTTCACAGGATAGAAATGTGGACTTGAGTCTGAAGTAAGCTGCTGCTGTAGCAGTGAACAGCCAGTGATCCATCTCCTTTTTCTTCAGCTTGCTTATCCTTAGGGAGCATGTTTCTTACTGATTTGGGGAAATCACTACCCAGATTCATGTCTCCTCTGCTGTCTTAGGCCAGGGAGCATTTCCTGACAAAGAGACGGATAACACTCCATGAGGATGAGGATTTTCAGCTGCTGCCATGTGAAAGCCAGTCATCCCTTTGCAAAAACGGACATCAGAAGGCTTAGTGCATGTGATGGTGATGCCAGAGTGGCTGACGATTTCCCATAACCAGTGGCCAACCCAAGGAGCTGTTGGTTAAGAACCATCCCAAAGTGGTGGAATGGAGGAGGTACAAGGATGCAGCAGCTAAAGGAGCTACTTGCCCTCCAGTGCAGCCACCAACTACCTGTCCCCAGGAACATGATGTGTGCTGTGTTCACCAAGAGAATGTCACCAAGGGTTTGGTGCCACAACAGGAGCTTTTACAGTTGTTGTTTTGTTGTTTTGGATTTTTTTACAGGTTTTAGAGTACCTCTCTAGGGGTCTGATGATAGCCTGCTCAGTGAGAAGCAGTTTGGAGAGAGATTTCAATTTTGGTTATTGGGATGGGTGAGCAGCCTCTGGTGCATGCAGTGGCAAGGGAGCATCTGGTCCCATCTCTGTGGGAGCAGAGGTAGCAGCAGGTGAATTGCCTACTGAGGATGCTTTGAAGAAAGCTTTGCTGGGGAATAACTCTGTATTCCCTGGGGCAGGAGCACTGTCTGGCAGCTCAGACTGGCCACTACTAGCCCCCAGCCCTGGCAGCCACCAACCTGTTCTGGGGATGGGGTGGCTCCACACACTGGGATGTGATGCTCCTGGGGTGCTGTCTGAAACACTGATGGAGATTTTGGCTTGTTTGAACATCCCTGGTGTTTATTTTGGATGCTGCGGCTGAATGAGGCATTACAGGAAACACTACGTGATTTTACACTTCCCCCTGTCTCCTCTGGGTCTGGAAGAGGGCTCTGGCTCAGGATACAGGCATGGCCAATATCCCCACTTCCCAAACTGGGATTGTGATGGGGAGACACCCCACAGAGATACCCTGTTCAGGAAGGTAAGGATGTGGCTGCATGTGTTGCACGGGCACAGAGACATAAAGAGGGCGTTTCTGTCCCCTCCCAAAACCTCTCAGAATGGCAAAGCTGAGGAGAAGAGGACAAGCCCCAGGCAGAGACTCACAGATCTTTGCTAGTGAAGTGCTGATATATCCTGACAGGCACAGTGTGTTTTTCCCTCAGGGCTTTGCCTTTTGGGATTTGCCATTTCCCCCCGCGCTTCCTAGGATGCTCCACTCTCCTCCTGACATTCTGGGTGTTTTCCCCAGGGTTACAATGGGATATCTGTGCTCCGGAGCTGGGATGCCTCACTGCTCTGGTGGGAGCAGGAACACAATGTCTCAGGGTTTTGTTGAATGTCAATAAAATGAAGCAATTCTAACGCAGGGGTGAGTCCTCATCATGAGCCTCCCTCTGCATCAGTCCTCGGAGGATATGAATTGCATTGCCTCCAGCTCCCGGCAGCCTCAGCTCTGCAGCTGATGTAGGAGCAGGTTGTTGGGATTTTCCAAACTAAATGCCACAATCATCTTTGTCCTCCTTTTTTCCAGATGCCTTCCTCCCAGAAGTGGGGGTCTGGCAGTGTTTCTACCCACAGTTTGGGGGTCCCTACATCAGCCCAAGCTTGTTGGTTTTGGCACTGAGCTTCCCTTTGGGAACAGGAACTGCCCAAAGGGGTGATGGCCCAGAAAGGCCAAAGAGTGAGTTATTGATGCCCCATTTGTCCCTGCAGGGAGCCATGCCTTGTGCAGATCCTGAGAAGGGATCCAACAGGCCAGTGGTGGAGCCGGATGCCACCGCTGCCTCGGGAGGATGGATGTCTGTGCCCTCCTGTGTTATGTGCACACCCAGGCCTGGCAAGCAGGTCCTCACTAGCCCCACAGCTCTGGCAGTGGCGCACGTCCTGACTTGGCAGGAGTCTCTTCCACCTGGTTTGGCTCTGCAAACCCCTGTCAACCTCGAAAAAGCTGTGAGCAGCAGCTTCCTTGAAGTCCGCCTTCCAGGCACAAACACCCTCCTGCTCCTCTGAACTGGCTTCCCAGGAACCCACACCAGGTGGTAGGAAGTCCCTTTTGGCATCTGTCCTTCAGGGCAAAACTTTTGGGTTTCCTGAGTGTCTCCCTGAAACATCCTGGATGTGGGAAACCCCAGGGGAGTGCTGGGATGCAGAGAGCCAAATACATGCTGGTCTTGGCAATGCTGGTGGTCAAGCCTTTGACTTCCTAACAGGAAGTGATCCCACTGTGATCCCACTGCAGCCAGATTTGGGCTTTTTACCTCTTTTTCTTTTTGGGAGGGAGTCTGGCTATCTCCCACAGGACAGTTTGTGCAGATGACAGGTTGAGAAGTACAGGATGACCCTGCCTAGGACAAGGGGGTTGGCATGAGAAGAGGAAGATTTCAGCACCACAAATGGTGGGGCAGCCTTGTGGAGCAGATAAGAGTCTGGCTGGGTTTTGGCCATGCCTGGGAACAGCTGAGGTGGCTGCTCCTGCAGCCGGGGAGCGCTGCTGGCTGCAGGGGGTCACGGTGGCCCCGCTGCCACCCCACAGCAGGCGCTGTGGACGTGCAGGGCTCCACAGCCCTAACCTTTAGCAACCAGACAGAATAACAATGCCGGCCTGCTGGGGCATAATGGCCGGTGTTTGCTTGAGATACAAAGGCACCGAGCTTTCACATGAGGTAATACTGATAAGTTACGCTCTCATTCACTGCCCCGCCTGCCAGACACAGCGGGGCCGGCAGTAGCCCCTGCCTGCCTTCACTGAGCTGCCAGGACGTGCCCACCAACACCTCAGCCCATGGTCCCCACTGGAGCATTGGCTCCCCTTGCCCTCGGCATGCTGTTCCCTCTTGTCACCCAGATCCAAAGTGGTCCCCATGGGGGTTGTTCCAATCTCATCGTGCATATATGGAATGGGAGATGCAGGGGTGGTGATGGGGGTTTGTGAGGTGAATCTCTACCTCTGGGACTGAACAGCAGTGTGGTTCCTTAGTCCCTGCCTGTCTGGAAAGTACCTTTTCCACCTCCCTGGGAGCATCAGAAGGGGTTTGAACTCACTGCACATCCCTTGCCCCATGTGTCCTGACTCCCTCTGTCCCCTGGCCCTGCTGCCCACAAGCTCAGTAGGTGCAGGGCAGCTCCTTGCCCAAGTTTCCTGATGTGACCTGTGGAGTTTTGGTGTCACCCATAGCCACTTTGAGCACCTTTGGGAGGCTCAGTCCTGCCACTGGCAGGGCCAGAGCGTGCAGGAAAACAGATGGATATGTTATAAAAGAGATTTGGGCATTATAACCAGGCAGAACTACTGAGGAAGAGACTTAAAGGTATCCAAAAGACAACTTCAGGTGACCTCCATTAAATCAGTTGCAACTAACCCTGCTCCTACCCTGGCTCCCCACTTCCTTCCTCCACTGCCTCCTTCACCTGCTTCTTCTCTGCCCACCCTTCTTTGCTGGGATCTAGTTCTCTCTTCCTTTACTGGACAAACACAGCCAAAACTGACTTTGCCCCCTGTCTGGAGTGAGTTGCAGACGTTCCTCCAGGTGATGAAAGAGATGGGAACCCATCAGTCCTGATCTTGGGTGGCATGTTTCCCAACCAGAGGTATGGAGGGCTCAGGAGAAGACTGGAGAAGCTGAAGGACAGGTGGGGCAAGACCACAAGTGTTGTGACACAGCAGATGGTATCTACTGTGGAGAGAGATGGTTTTTAGCTTATTTATGGTAATAAATCTGTCTCGCCCTCTTTATCCCCCTCAAGCATGGCTTGTGTCCTCTGGTCAAGTGCCCAGATGATTCCCAATGCCTGAGAGATGTCAAAGGAAGACAGACTCTGGCCAATGCTGGGTGCTGCTGCTGCAACTGAGACATTTCCAAGGGTGCTCAGAGACTCTAGAGCAAAGTCGCAGCCCTGCTTTGCCTTTGAGCACATCCTTGTGCCGGATGGGCTGCAGGAAGTGGATAGAGGTGTCAGAGGAACTGTATTGCTCCCATCCAGGGTTCCCCTTGTTGAGTCATCTCGGGGCGGCTCCAGCCCCTTGGCCAGTCACTCCTGATTAACACTGATGTAAACGAGCACCGGGCGGGCCCTCACTGCTCACTGAAACCACAGGCAGAGGAGCCAAAGCCTTCGTAAGTGGGGAGCTCTGGGCCAAGGAGCCATGTGGTGCTCTCACCTCGGCCGAGGTGCTGCAACACGTTCCAGCCTCCAAGTCGGGAAGCAGCTACCAGTTACTGCCTGGGGGAAGATGGTGAGATAATCCTGTGCTGTGGGAAAGCAAGCCGGGGCACCGGGCTGGGCTTGCTGCTACAGGACCCCAGGAAATGAGAATGCAGGGGAAAAATCTGCTCAGGGACCTTTCCCTTTTAGAAAGGTCATGAGTTGCCATGGAGGGTCATGGAAGCAGGAGTGAAGCAATGGCTGCCTTCTGTTCAGCAGCCACAAGGATGGTGTGGATGGAAGGCAGATGGAGCCAAAGGTGAGACTGAAACAGTCCAGCCCTTCCCTGAGAGGGATTGCATTTGGTGAAATGCTGCATGAGGCACCAGCTTGCTGCAATGTTTGCACATGACCTCTTCCAAAGGGTGTGATGGATGGGCATGCAGCTGGTCCCAGCCACTCAGGATGTGCTGTGTGCCCATGGGGCACTGGGAGGGAGACATGGATTTGCTGTAACTCATGTTTGTCTGGGCCAGTGATGGGGTAGAGCAAAAGAGGGCACAAACACAGTCCCTATCCCATGGAGCAGACCAGATTTCCAGATGCCTGGCTGCTACCAGGAGAGCAGGGCTGAGGCATGCTCTGCTGATCTGCTGGAGATTGTGACCCCTTGTGCAGCAAGGCCCCAGCTGAAGGCAGGAGGTGAGGGTAACAGAGGCATCCAGCTGTGGAGCCGTATCCTTCTTGCCACGCCTGATGTCACTGCAAACCACAGGCCCCAAAGCCAACAGCAGTGCTAACAAAGACCGAGTCCTCCCCGCTTCCTCCCCTGTCCGTGGAAGGACCAGGGCATGCTGAAGCCACTGCTGCTGGTGGCACCACCTGGTGCAGGGGGCAGCCTGGCAAAGCTCCCTGCTCTGCTTCATCCCCACGTGAGTGAAGAAGAACAGACACAGTGTGACTCAGTGACACAGAGATGACCTGGCTAGCGCAGGGAGGAGGAAAGTGGGGATAGAGACTCCTGGATTCCTCCACCACATCTCTGCTCTCCTCCATGCAGCAAAGGCAGCCTGAATGGATGGCATGGGTCAGCCCTGCACAGGCTGGGGATGTGCCACCATCCTGCCTTCACAGGGCAGGTGACAACCACCTTGCTTTATCAGCAGCCAGGGGAGCAGGAGGAAGCAGAGGAGCATACATCCCCTGACAGGGTGCTCCAGTGCAGCCATGCTACTCCCTGTGGCCAGTTCCAGCAGAAACAGTGTCCCCCCTCTGTCTTTGGGTCCCAGGAGAGCAGCTGCTGTGTGACTGGTGGCTCTGCTCACACAGACGAGGGCTGCTTGCTTGCTCTTGGCCAGTGTAGGGCAACTCGCTGCCACCCAGGGTAGAGCTGAATCCTTGCTTTCCTCCTTGAGATGGCCAGAGCTGCCAGGGTGGGGCAGCTGATGAGCTGGTAGCAGTGCCAGCAGATCGTGGGCAGAGGCTGCTGGTTCTGCATGGTTCATGCAAATGAGACACTGCCTTTGCTGGTGGCATCCTGGCACTGGGGCGGATGTGACTGTCCTTGTGCAGGCAGGTCTGTGCTTGCTGCCCTTGGTCCACAGCAAAAGCCTGGTACTTTCTCAGGGCAGCTCCCTTGATCCACCCGAGGGCTGGAGTTGGAGTGGTCTGGGCTTCCCATGGCTTTGTGGAAGCGCAGCAGCGCTGGCTGTGGGAATGGCCATGGGGCCAGGCTGTGTTTAGGAGCCACAGGTGATGCTGCACCCTGAACAGATGTGGCCTCATGGCCTTTAGAGGTGACTGGTACCAGCCAATGTGGACACTGACTTGCAGGATGCAGGATGAGGAATAAGGACCGTGAGGCCAGTGTCTTCCCTGTCCTAAGTGAAGGGGCAGTGGCCTGCTCAGACGTTCCTGCCAAAATGAAGACTGAGCAGAGCCTTTCCCTATCAGAAACCTGACTGGAGACACCAGCTCAAGTCCCTTTGGACCTTTCTCCATCCACCAAGGGGATGCTCCAGGCAAACAGCTCAAACAGGATTGACTCGCAGTGCCATGAGGTCAGTTTATTGCTCTCCAGATTTTCTTCTGGTTGAAATTCTTTGTCAAACCTGGCCTGAGTTTGCAGGTAACACCATGGTGACCAAACCACATATTCTCAGTGCCACAACCTGGGTCGGACTCTGCTATAAAGCCTCGTGAGAGGTCTGCGGTCACAGAAGGACAATAAAAGTCCCAGCTCTTGACTTTGGTCCCATGGTTTAATGTCACCCTCTGATCCATAGACCCTGACTTATCCTGGAAGAGGTCAGGCCATTGTTGCTCAGCACCAAGGGTTGGTCACTCCTTGGGTGCCGTTGTGTGGGTGGGCAGGAGGATCAGCAGGTTTGCCTGCTGCCCAACTTCCAGTGCCAGGGGAGCAGAAAGAGCTCAGGGAACAGGATCCCAAAGAGCTCAGGGAACAGGATCCTGGAGCCTGCTCTTCTCTGCAGTGCAGGTGAGGCCACATAGGTGTTGAAGGAGGTTTCCTCCTGTGGCTTTTGGGGGTACAGGTGCCTGCAAAGCTGTGTGTTTCCTCGTGGACAACACCAGTCTCAGATCTTTACAACATTAGATCAGCTAATCTGTGCTTTTTGCACTGATCTGGCTACAAACTTTGGCTGAAGCAGGAGCGCTGGCCTTGAGCTGGAGCAACCCATCCCAGGAGGCTCTGCTGGCCCTGGGTGGAAGCTGGCGGCTGCCAACAAACCTCAGGGATCACGGTGGCTGCAAACTTGGCAGGCTGGGGACAGTCTGGGCTGGGTGACAGCACCTCCGGCCTCCCGCGTCCCGGCGATGCTCCGCTCAGACCGCGGTGGGCTCCTACCCTCACACGCTGTGCATGGCCAAGGGGAGCCGAAGGCGAGCTCAAGGATGCCTGGAGGCTCCGCTTCTCCCGGGAGACCCCGGGGACCTCCCTGCGGTGCAGGGAGCGGGGCTGGGACACCCGAGCCCCCTCTTCGGACGCCTCCGCCCTCCCTGCCGCGGCGGGCGCGGAGCGAGCGCTTCGCTCTGAGCCCTTCTGGGCCCCGCCGCGGCCCGTAGGCGCCGCTGCCCCGGAAGCGGACGGGGCGCTGGGACATTCAAACGGAGCGAAGCGGCCGCGGCGCCGGTGAGCGGGGCGGGGGCCGGGAGCGGGGCCGGGACAGGGACCAGGACCGGGTAGGGGAGGGGGGACAGTGGAGTCCGGCCCGGCGGCGCTCAGGCCCTGCCAGCCCCCTGGCAGTGCCGCCGCGACCGGGCCCCGCAGTTCGCTGTCCCGTCCGGCCGCTCCGGGCCCGGCAGGAGCGCGCTGGCGGCCCGGGCCGCGCTCCCGAAGCGTCGGGGGCGCCTGGCAGGGGATGCGGCGGGCGAGGGGCTGCTCCCGGTGCCGAGGGTGCGGGGGTTGTGTGCTGCAGGAACTGGAGCGCTGGCTGGGGGATTGGACACCCCGGGGGCCATGTGATGAAGGCCAGTGGTGCTCCTCAGAACCAGCCCGGTGACCATAACAGGGGCGGTTTTCATCCTGGTCCCGGCTCAGCGAGTGTCTTCCCCCTGCGTGTCCATCCTGGCATTTCACTCGTTCTCATCACCGTGCCCAGGCAGGGTGGATATAGCTGTACCCACCTCTGCCTTCGCTCTGCTCTGTTGGGAATATTTAAATTCCTGGTTGCCCGCGGGAGACTAATAATGAGACTGTGTCGCTTGGGGGCTTGTAAGCCCCTATTCTTTTCCAGTGTTGCGGATGCTGATTGCTAACGTGGTTAAAGTTGTAGAAATTATCGTGAAGGCAAGCTGTGAATGTTTGTTCTTTACTGATAAATAAAGATGACAAATCCCTGTCTCCTGGAACCAAACCATTGTTTGGAGAGTACTCTCGCTGGCTTTTATAAATGTTATCTGCTTCTGTTGAATCGGCAACAGGAGAAGGTGACATTAAAAGAAAGCTCATGTAGACCTGCCAGTGTGAGGGTTTTGTAATAGCTCGGTAGCAGGTCAGTCTGTTAGAGGAGTTTAGCTATTGGCCAGCACCAATGGAAACTCTTAAGAACAAGAATCACAAACCACACAAAGAATTTTTCCTATTTGTTCAGGGATTTTTAATTTTTGCTTTGCATTGTGAAGCCTGCTCACATCCGTGCTCAATTACTAAAGTAAATCCCGGTGCAACGTGCATTGTTTCTCCAAAAGGGCCGGAGCAGGCATGCTTAAGAGAAACTGGCTCTGCAGCCCTTGGTCCCTGCTGGATAATGCTCCTTTCCCAGGCAGTGTGTGCATGGAGGAGATGGCCTGGGTACTTATCCCTTGTGCAGCAGCAGCGAAAGGGAGAAGAGGGCTGAGTAAGGGCAAAGAAAAATTCCAAGCATGGTGGGAGTAGGGAAGTGAATATAAATTTCACTTTTGCTGATCTCTGTATTCTGTACTGTCAACATCCTTATGCCTAGAGAAGGGAAGGGAGAGGTTTAATAAACAGTATCCTTTATTTAAACTTAGAGTACAGTACCCCACAGTTCTGGCATAGAAGAGATGACAGTGAGCCCTGAAATTCTTGCTGTACTAGCTGGGGTGAAATTCAGCTATTCAGCTTCACACTTGTCCTGAAGTAAAAAAGAGGCATTTTTATGAAAACACAAAGAAGCCAGCAGTTGCACTGGGCTTCATTATCACGAAATTCTTATATTCTTCTTTGATGTTACATACAGCAAAAATCATTGCTATGTCCTGTTTATACCTATAATTTACCTCATAGTAGCTGAGGACAATTTAGTAGATTGTCTTGCTCCAAAAGCTTAAAAGCTAAAGCACCTGAAAAAGGATTGAAAGATGCTTGATCTGCTGAAGTTTCACACTCGTGCAGCAAAGGTGGATGCGTAATACCATCTACAGATGGTGCTGGATGGAGCTGCAGCCAGTGTGTCTCATTCAGTAAGAATTAGGAGCTCCTGCAAGGTAGTTGTTATTTCATTTCCGTCACACTTGGAGGGAGTTTGTGGCTAGAAAGACAACAAGTCTTGGTGTTTGAAACAACTGTCCTGTACAGTGGAGAAGCGTCAGTCACTGTGGGAGGGAGGTGACAGGCACTGTTTGCTTTTGTCAGCAATGGTGAAGCAGTTCCATAAGGATGCAATTATTTTTGAGGACTCCCGGTTGGACATGACAAGATTTTGCTTCTGATAACCACTAAACTGATGCTTCTGGTACGCTCTGTCAGTTGCTGCTTTAATTTTCCTGGCTTATTCAAAGGCAAGAAACAGCACATTAAAGGAATCCTGTGTATTTGGGGTGGGACAAAATCCCTGGTTTATGTGGCATGGGGGCAGGTACACCTTATGGCAGATACAGCTCATGGGCTGTGGTCACTCCTAGGTCACAGACAGGTATTTGATGCAGGGCAAATGTTGAGTACATTGTGAAACCCTTTCCCCCCACTGGAGTGATTTACCAACCCAGAATTCATATACATTTTATATTTTTGTGTCTTTTGGTGTAATCAATTATTTGACGCTTTGTTTCAGGAAAATAAACCTTTTTTCCTCTGTGTCTGTTTATAACTGTGAAGTTTGGGGCTTTTACTGCACTATGGATCAGCTGGGGCATGTGAGAAGTCCAGCTTCTGCCCAAGGTGCCAAGGAGGGACTGAGCAAGGCAGCTGCCCCCCAGAAGAACGCGTACGCCAGGCTCTTGCAAAAGCACCACAGCGGCCGCTTCCAGTCTTACCTGAATCACATTGCACAGAAGATGCAGCTGGAAGAAGGCTTCTCCAATGACTGTAGCTTGGATTTGGACCCTCCTCTGAGGAGAAGCCTGGGGAAGGATAATCCAGCCAGGAACGGAATGAACATGCACAGCTATTCACCAGTCAGAACATCCCATCTGGAGCAGCCACTGCCTGGATTTGAGAACGATAGACCCCAAATGGCTCTGAACAGATGTCCTCTTAAAAAAAATACCATTGTTAGTCCAGAGGGAGACTTGGAGGTGGAGGAAGATTATTATGTATATCAGCGTGGAGCTGCGTCTGACTTGTTAAATGTGAGTGACGCCCTTGGTGGGAGAGCATCAAACAGCCTGAGACACCGTGCAGCTCTGCAGAAATCTTCTGGTTCTGATGAGAGGGAGGAGGAGGACACATGGAGGAAGAAGCATAGGAAACGAGGCAGATGTCCTGCCAACACTGATACAGCAGCTGGACACTTGTTGACTGAACAGTTTGGTGAGGATGTGCTGGCAGTGAATGCCAGAAAAAACAGTCATTTGTCTCCAGGTCAAGTCCAAGGTGAGTTCACTCTAATGAACTGTTTGGTCCACTTGCTACAATTACTATGGAATTGAATGTGATGTATTAGTCATGAGTGAATTAACATGAGCCAGTTCTGCTCTGTCCAAGTTAGTCAGCCCTTGGTTACCTGTGGGTGGCTTTGTCCTGGTTTACAAGTAAGCCATGTGGCATGTGCAAATGCCTTTATGTGGAGCCAACTCGGTGCTGGCAGGACCTAAAATTCCCTGGCCTAAACTCTGTGACTGTGGCTGTGCTGTTTCCAGGATCAGCTCGTGGCTAGAAGAGCCCAATTTCTGTGGTGTAGAGTCCAAATTAATAAGGCCACTGGATCTGAGCTGACTTAGGGCAGAGTTGTGCTTTCCTTTACATTGCTTCTTTGAATCTGGAGTGCTGGTTTGCCTTTGTTCCATGTAAGCCCAATACTCAGGGGCTAAGATGCATATATAATAGCCAATTCCTGATAGTGAGTGTGGACTCCAGGAAATTTTGCTGTTAGTGACAAAGAGACTGCATTTTGCAGTACTAAAGTGAATGTGCCTCTTAAATGTGATGTCCAAGGTAGAAAGCTTACTCAGGGACATAAATAAATTTTTTTACTAAAAAAAACTGAAACCACAGCATGAACAAGGAACCAAAGCCAGACAGTTTAAATTTAATTTCTCAGTGTAATGGGTTAAAACTTTCCCTGAATTATATTTATGCTGAAATACTTCAATAGCTTGATTTTATGAGCTACTACTGAAGGAACTCATAAATGTCACCACGTTAAATTCTCTGTAACAAGTAGAAAAGAGATCGATTTCTCAGCTGGGTAAGATCAGCCTGAGGCCTATCAGAACTCTTGAATTGAAAATCAAATAACTGTTTAGCTAAATCAGTCTTAAAAGCTAAGCCCTAAGACTCAAGAAGGACAAGTAATATGCCTTTTTCCAGGTTTGCGGTATTTTTGATGTTGTGGTGATACATAATGTGCTGAAGTTGGTAAACTTCCATGAGTTCTTGCAAGACTGATCATAGACAGAAATTTAATGCAGATTATGGTAAAATTTGTTGATGAGCTTGATTTTTGGGAGGGTTTTCTTAATATGGTAAATTGTAACACTATTTGTTGTGCTAGCCTGTCATAATAGACTTTGTTACCTTCAGCTTTTGAAGCGTAGGAAGAGCAGATGACAGAGATGAGGAGTCTCAAAGGCATACAGTTTATATCCATGAAAATTATAGGTGCTTACGTGGATAAAAAAAAAATAGCCCGGCTTTCAAAAGCAAGCACCTGCAGTGGCCTCCTGCTTTGGTTGGAAGTGGGGTTGCACAATCCCTGTGAAAACTGATTGTTTGTTTAGTATAAAGAGCTAAAGCAGAAAATGTTGACACTTGTGTTTGACTTCCCACACGGAAAACTCACACTGTGGGAAAGATTATTGGAAAGTTATTTGCTCAGCGGTGCTACCTTCCTTCTTCTTCCCCCTGCATGCCTCCTCAGCCACCCTCCTGTGTAGCTGAGACTGGTTACCCTCCAGAACGCTTGCAGGGATGTGAAAACAGTTTATTGGGGAGGAAAGAAATAGGCAAAAATAAACACATCACGTGTTTCAGAGAAACGTCTTTTCTGCTGTTCATTTTGAGTATATTTTAGGACTCTTGTTTAAGTGAAATGAAGATTTTGCAGTGTGCAAGTGCTTAGGTATAAGAACTCACACATGACAGTATCAGATTAATATTTTCTCACTTCAAAGCTTGTATTTCTCTCTTGATGCTGATATAAGTCATATTATTTTGCATAGGCAGGTGTCTGGTTTGATCAGTTTAAATCAAGGCTTGTGAAGCTGTGATGGCAAGAATTGCTTCTGTCATAGCAGTAAGGCATATCATCTTTTCAGGAGTGACATTTCCTCACAAATTAACTCGCTTCAGACTGTTGTAGACTTTCCAAAAGTGTCTTTGAGCTAATCTCAAAGCCAAGCATCTCTCTTTATACCATTTCATTTCATTGTCCTCTTCTTAACAGCTCTTCAGCTTAGGCTTAACCATGGTTGGATTTGCAATGACCCTAAAACTGACAGTACTAAAATGGAAGGCAAATACAGAGATCCATGGAAACCCTCTGAGTGCCCTGTGGCAGGCTGTAGGCTTTGAGGGACTGGTCTCTGTTAATGTCCTTTCAATGGGACAGTGATTCCTGTGGCCTTAGAGGAAAGCAGAGTGGTTTATGGAGCCCCAAGCAAATGTCTTTGAGCCCTGGAGTTCAGTTCTGCTGATTTGTTCCTGTCTGGAGTTCCATATTGTAACTGCTTTTCCTAAGTATTGGAGGCTTTGCAGTTGAGAGAGCTGAGTGTGAACAGAACTCCATTCTCCCTTGTGTGAAACATGACATAGTCTTGAGACTGCAGGTCAGATTCACTCCGTGGCATCAGCACTCTTGGATTTGGGGAGATGAAGCTTCAGCTAGAGGAATTCCACAGACAGAGGAATTCCACAGATTGTTGCTCCCTTCTGTGCAGTTCAACCTCTGCAAGATGAATTACCATAAAACCTCCTGTTCTGAAGTTTCTTTTCAAACAAAACACAATAAACCAGAAAATAATCTTAAAATGTCACTTTAAATTGTGATGCTTAGAATTTTTAATCTAATACAATTTTCCTTCTGGTATTTTCCCTTAAATCTCCAATGCTCTAGATTCTTTGGGTGCTAAAATTTGGTTAAACTTCCTTAATAGAAAATTATCAAGCCCCTTGGGTTGTTTTCTGGTTTTGATCAAAGGCTCTGAGGGTTTTCCCATTTCAATCCAGAGTTAGTAATCAAAATCTTTTTTCAGACTGACTGAAGTTGCTGTCACAAAAGGGCGTAAAACCTCCTTTTCCTTGAGGACAGAAGTGCAGACTCTTTTTGCAGCATCTGTCTGTCACATGCTAGGAGTTGAGATTTGCATGGCTGCTATGTGGAACTTCAATATCTGTGATGCTTTACTTCGTCGTAAGTAGTTTAGACCAAGCAACGTGTTTAATTAGGACCAGCAAAGTTTTAGTTGCATTTTGAGTACGTGCACTTGCCAGCCTGTTTTTAGGGAGAATTGCTGTGTGATAGGATATTCCCAAGTCTGCTGGAAAGCCTAGAAATCAGGCATCTGCGGAAAAGGACAGTCCTCCAAACATGGAATGCCATCTCCCAGCCACACTTGATTTCAGAGGATCTTGGGAGCTGAAGTACCTGGGAGTGAGGTGGTTTTGTTGATGTTGAAACTTGGGTGGAGCAGGATGCTGGTCAAGGCTGATTGCTCTGAAATAGGTTCAGATTTTGCAGGGCTGGATATACAGTCTCAGTCTCTATCTGCAGACAGCTTCCTTGGGAAGAACACTGCCAGCTTCCCAAGATACCCTCCTGAGGCTCCTCTCACTAAAAACTTCATAGGTTTATGATGTGATGGAGGTATCTTGCCCATCTGTCAGGGTCAGCGTGCCCCCTGAGTAGAAGCAGACAATTCCTGGGTAACAACGTGCTTCATCTGAAACAGCAGAATATTTCTACAGCCCTTTCTGATTTATCATCTGTCTGACACTTGGCATTTATTTGCCCAGCCTATGGTACTTAACCAACTTGGGCAGCTTCCATGGAGGAGTGTCACTGGCAGGCAGGCTGGTGTTTAGTATCAGAGCTTTAAACACAATTGTTGCTGTTGGATAATGGTGTTGTGCTTGTGGCTGCAATCCTGACATATAAAAGGTTCAGGATAGGTAAAGGAAATATCCTGGAATGGCTTTCCCGCATGTTTGATGGGCACAGCTGCTCAAGAAATACCAGCCTTAATAAGATGGCAAAATCTCAGGTATTTTGTCTTCCCATGGTACACTGCAGTATAATTGTTTATATATTTGTGCCTTTGTTTCTCTGGGGGACCTTTGGAGGAAGAACCACAGCTTCTGCTTTTCCTTTCTTGTAATGCTAATTTGGGATAATGGTATTTTTTAGTGATGAGTCTTCCAATTCTTGTGTAGTGAAATTCAGGCCTGAAGAATGCTGTTATCTCCCTATCTGGCACCAGTAAATATGTGCCAGCAATCTACTAAAGGCCACAGAATCAGCTCAATAAATGGAGAATGTTGGTTGCTGTAGAAATCTTTAAAATGTAGCTAATCTTGCCAGGTTCAATGTAACGTTCCTTAGATGACGTTAATCATAGTAATAAGATACGGGAGAGGAGGGAAAATGGATTTACTGTATGGCCCCATCTGAGAAACACATGAAAAATAGAATGCTCCTTTCTCTAATGGTTTAGCAACGTCATCACAAACATAAATTTCTCTTGCTTTTGGTAGAAAAAATGTTGCATTCCTGAATCTTGTGCAACTAAAGTTTTTGGCAAACATCAGCTATAGTATGTGAGTTAATATCTGATGTATCCTCTCTTGGGGAAATGAGATCTTGCCCCTGCAGGGACTGCATTTGTTATATGTGATCTAATAACTGTCTTCCATGCCCTTTACCAGAGCCTTGAGCACACCGTGCTGCAGCAGGAGCCCTTGCATTTGGCAGCAAAGCTCTCACTTCTTTGAATGAAGGAGCTTCCTTCACCTATTAGTGCTCATGTGAAAATGTTCCTCAGTGAAATACTTGTTGCTGTTAACCTGCTATTTTTTTAAAATGTGGTTTTTTTTCTACTCACTAGCCCCCATTATGTAGTTCAGGTAACTATGCCTTTCAGTGTGGTGTTGGTCCTAGGAAAATAATAGGCTCATAGACCAATTGAATTGATTTTTAATTAATTTAAAATATTTTCTTTCTTGTGACTTGTCATCAATTTATTTAACAAAGGTCCTGTTGAGCTCTTTCAGTGTCAGTTTCTTATGAGATTAGGGGTTTGATGGCAAAAGTGTGAGTATGGATGTTAGTGTGTGAACTTAAGTCACAGTGCATGGGCAATGGTTTCAAACCTGTTTAGTCAAACTCATTAAATGCAGCAGTAAATTTAGAAATGTTACCAACAGGTGTGTCTGGTTCTTGCAGTGTCATGTCCTGACCCTGTGTTGTTTAATACTTCTGTCAATCATCAGGAAGAAAATATATAAGTAGGATTGAAAAGGGTTTTTTTGATTACTTGAGAGTATTGAATAATGGGGGTAGTTACTGGCAGCCATCTGGATCACTTGGTGGACTGGGAGCAGGCAAAACAAAATCCATTTATCAGATTGCCACCATAGAGCCATGATAGCAGTGTGAGGAACCCAGTGTGGGAAGCAACAGCTTGGAAAAAAGTTTTGAGCTCTTGATGGATTAATCAGCTGAACATCCCCCTCCTGTGAAATGTGGCCAAAAGGGTAATGTATGAGCATGGGAATTGGAAGATGGAGTATGGACTGTGTGTATCTCTTGCATGGCAGCAGCAGCTTCTGGAGTGTTGTGTCCTGTGGTGATGCCCTCAGTTTGAGGTGGATGGTGATGAATTGATGAATACTCAGAGGATGGCCACAGGGAAGATTAAAACACTGGGATTGTGAGTGAGTGATTTGAGGAACCCTGTTTTACTTATCACAGAGATGCTTGGGGGAGGGGAGTTTTCAGTAAATTGCCTACATGGGGAACAGATGTTCAATAATAGGCTACTCAGTTGAGCAGATTGTGATACAATGCATTTGAGGCTAAACAAATCCAGGCTTGAAATACATACAATTTAGCAGTGAGAGTGAGTGACCATTGGAACAGTTTTACCAAGGCTTGTGGTATGTGGTGTTTAGAAGCCCTGATAACAATTTCCACCCCTGAAAAACGCTGTCATTCAAACAGAAGTTAATTTGTAAAAGCCCTCTGTCCTCTGCTGTCCATGAGGTCAGTCAGCCCATGCATCCCAGTCAGGTCTGGCCTGTTCTAGGTAATGTCCAAGTGTCTCACCATGGATATCCAGGTAGGTAGGACAGGTACTTGGCAGCTGGATTCGGTGGCTGCTGTGTTTGCTGCCTTCCTCTACAACTCTGCTCCTGCCTCTCCTGTCCCAAGTGCTGCTGCCCATCTTTTGCCCTCCCATCCCAACCCCCTGCTAACCAGCTCCATAAAATGCTGTGGGCTGCATGTCCCAAACTCCCTCTTGTGGGGAAAGCCAAGCGACGGAGAGCCGAGACTTGGCTGTGGCAGGGTGGAAAACAAGATGTTGTGATGTATTGCATAAAATAATGTCTTCTGTGACAAAAATAAAAATTTCCAGGGTGCTGAAGGAAAATGTCAACACTAGCAGCTGCAGCCCACAGATGTATGGGGCAGGTCCTGCCTTGGAGAATATTCCAGGCTCTCTGCAGATGAAAGCCAGCAGCCAAAACATGGTTTTGTTCAGTTTGTATGTTTTTAGGCATTTTCCCCCCACACTACTAGGGATTGTGATTTATGTACCTACTGCACTGAATGGACAGCATGGGGAATGGTTCATCAGCAGATGAACAGATTCAGCAGCATCTTGGGTTACCTCAGGATATGTAGGAATCTGAAGGCAGTTCTTTGATTTTTTTCAGCTGTTAATGTCATCTAGTATGTTAGCACCTCCTGTCAGGTATTTTGCTTTTCAAAGCTTCTTGGCTTCTTCTGATCTTTGAGCAACTTGCTTCTCTCAAACTACTGAAGCCCAGAAAAATCAAAGACAGAACTTCCACAGTATTGTGTTTTTAAAGTGTTTTTCTTGAAGTCTTGAAGAAGCCTTTTCACAACATAGTTGCTGGATAAAACAAAGAGCAAAAGGCATTGTGGAAGATGTTTTGGGAAGATAGAAGGATGAGGGGGAGTGGAAGAAGCCCTGACCCACATCCCGAGGCAGGAGTGGAAGCCTGGAGGAGTGCAGTCATCAGGCGGAGTAGGTAGTGAGGAGGTCACGAGCAGGGTGGAGCAGGTTCACAGAGAGTCCTGAAAACCAAAAGAGATGTACCCCCTCCCTGACAACACCACTGTGCTGCTCCGCGCAGCTGGAGCACAGTAACTATTTTGATAAACTTTTAGTCTATTGCTACTAAATGAGTTTCGTCACCAGCCCTTTCGTTCAGAGCCTGGAATGGTATCTTTGGCGCTTGCCCTCCTGTAGTATTCCTACAACACAAACCCTGCTGAGGAATTGAATAAAACTGCAATTACTGTCTGAGTTACTAAAGTCAAAACCCTGCAAGCATGAGGATGCTTGGAAGTGTTTTGGAAGTGGAAGCATGGTGTCGTGAGCACATGATCTTGGCAGTCAGGAGCAGTTTCCACAGCATTGTTTTCCGCAGCAGAAAGAATCCATTGTGCATTTTTCTTCATTTCAGTTTTTCAAAGCCTAGGCCCTTTCCAAAAGCCAAAGTCAGCAAGAACATTTTCATTTCCCCTAGCTCCATACTGAAATCTGGGGACATGCAGCACAAGAGTTTTTAATAAGTATGTGCAGCTTAAAGCAAAAGAGCAGTGGCAACATGTGCCTTCCACCATGTGCGTGCTTCCCACCTCATTTTCATGAGTCTGGAAATGAGCATCTGTCTCTACTCCTGTCTTTTCTTAGTATCCATGGACATGCCACATTTTTGCTACCTCCATTCCTAAGTGGGAATGATTCTTCCTTAATGTTTCATTCTAAGAATGCTGGATATCTGAATCTGTTACGACCAGCTGCAGTGGCACAGTTACCTCCAAAGGCAGATCATGACCCTAAGAACTTCCTCACAAACCATGACAGTCTGTGTTTTCCCACCTGGAGTCACTGGCTGGGGGATAGGCTGCCTGTCTGCAGCCAACTTGTCCCCCATGCAGCAAGGATTTCCTTTGTGCTTTTTTTGTTGGACGTTCAACTCTTCTGTGCAGATTTTGGCAGACTTTCTGCCAAAATTGTTTGGAGAACCATCTTCTCCAAAAAAATGAGAAGAGCAGGGTGAGAGAGCTCTGTGGATTTCTTCCCAGATGTCTACACCGATGGCTCATGGTGTCCTGGTGCACAAACACAGCCATGTCCATAGGCAACCCCGCTGGCTGGTGCAGGCAGAGCTGTGTCATGTTGTAGAGAGTTGCTGGTAACCAGTTGGGCTTTTCCAGTCCTTTGAATCACTGCTGAACTCACATTTTAGAGCTGTGTGGACAGGCCTTCACTTAACGGAATGTTTTCTCGTTTTACTTTGATTTGTCCTGACAGTGGAAAGTTACATTTAGATTTATGTTGTGACCAGACTCTGGTGGCCCATCGTAATGGGTCAGTTAGTGAGGCTGGGGGGCTTGGGAGCTACTTCTGACAGCTGGATTTCAAGACACCCACTCAGTTCAGGACATTTGCATAGAATTTGCATTTTGGCTGAGCCCATGCATGTAAATGTAGATTTGCATTGTTTCTCTTCTTTGAATGACTGTTTAATTAACTTTAAACTTAATTATGCAATCTGCCATCTGCCTAAATCCCTACAGTGCTGTTATATTACCGTTCTTTTCCAGTTCCACCAAGACATTCCTTTTCCCGGAAGTTTGCCCTACTTTTCAATCATTAAGATAATTTCAAATCGTTCACTTCCTTGGCTTCTTTTGAGAAGGACTCACAGCAACATTGTAGGAACTCTCTTAGTTTTGTGGTCTGGCTTGGACTGAGCAGAGGAATGTGCTGCAGAACCTCCAGTTTAAGATTCTTTGAATTTACATTTCATGAGAGAAGAAGGATCTTCTTTTATTTGCCTGTGATAAGGAGAACACACTCTCAGGCTTTCTCTTAGACTCCAGATTGAGCATCTGAAATATTGCCTACCAGATTTATCTCCTGTAAGTTTCTGTTGGAATGAAACATCACTGAACTGATAACGTATCTCCAAGTCTTGCCTTTCCACTCCTACATCTCTAATGAATTCTTTCCCATGGCATCCTCATTTCTCTCTATTGCTTTGTCTTTAATCTTGAGCCATCTACTTTATTTAACCTCTTGGCTTCAAGATACTGTAAAATGCATGGAGGTGGTTCTGTTCCAAAGCTGTCCAAGGACTCTGAACTCTTTTACTTCTTGTTGAGAGCAATGTGGAAGCATGGCTATTCCTAACATAGGATGGAGCAGATCTGTGCTTGAAGGGAGTGTGGTGGATGGGGTTTGGTCCTGTATGTGTGTTACTGGGGCTCTAGCACAGAGTTTTGCTTGAGACAGCTTCCAAGGAGTGTCTTTTTATGTCCTGGTACAGAACTCCTTCCCTGAGCAACTATACCAACAGCTGTCTTTGTGTTTTTCCTTTTAAAACTAAATAGGGAAAAAAAAGGATTTGGCTGTTACCATTAGTGGGACATTTAATCTCTTAAATCCGCAAAATATTTTGCAAAACATAAATAGCTTGTTACTTCTGGCCTGTCTGTGGCCAGTGTTTTTGTTGACATAACTCACATTTGAGATCACTTCAATGGTGTTTGTTGGTTTTGCCTGTTGTTTTTGCCTGTGTGTGGTAATTTGATCCCGGATATTGTAGTAGTCATTTAAGTGCTTGGAGATTTTTGCCTTAGTCACTTCTATAATATGGCATCTATTGGATGTCACTGGTGCATTAGAAATTCAAAACAATCTAACAAACACATTTTGGCTTTTAAAATTTGAGAGGGAATTATTCTAGAGGCTTCTTTGAGCTGCAGAAAATATCAAATAGCTTTGAAATTGCCTGTTTAAGCATACGAAAGGGGCAGACACTAGCAAAACCACCCTGATGTTAATGCAGTTTGTACTGGCAAAGCGTCTTTTGCTGGGAGAGTTTATTTGACTTTGGAGAATGAAAGGGGCAGTTGCCTCGTACAACAGCGCCAACAGTAGGTCTGTGCCTGTCCAGAGCTCCCAGCCAGGAGCTGTGTCCCCCCAGCTCATCAAAGCTGTGCAGAGACATATTCACAAAAGTTCCTGAGATGAGTTGTTCAGGGTCTATGTAGCATAGGGGATTTTTTATGTCCCAGATGTCTTTCCAAAACAAGGCAGAGTTTGTGTTGGCTGAACTTTAGTATTGAGACTATTAATATACCCTGTTACACATCAGCATCCATAGTGCCTCATAAAGTTGCAGATAGAACTTCCTGGCAGGTCTTGGAGAGTATTCATTTGCTAAAAGACCAAATTTGATGGTTTCTAAAATTTGCTTTGTCAACTCTGCCAGGAGTCAAGGGCCAACTTGAATTTACAGATCTGTGAGGTTGATGCCTTGGGCTGCCACATGGTTGGACACTAATTCAGTAAGTCTCTAGTAAGGATGAGCAGGAACATGCTTTATTTAGCTTTCTTGCTGCATTTAACCTAGCCTGACTTAAATGGGAGTGTGGGACTAGCTGCAGGCTGGCATCAGGGTAACTCTTGTTGCCTTTGGTAGGTTAATTTCTGCTTTTGGAGCTAGTGCAGTGTTTAGTGACCCTTCTTTTGGTAGCTGCCATGCCTTCAAGCTCATGGGTGTATCCTTATCATGTCTTACCAAGTGCACAGCTGAGTTGTCTTGAAGAGTTACTTGGAAGTATTGAAGGAAATTGGTTTAAGGCATTGAAATGAGTCAGTAATGAAATGGAACAGTGTAGAATATGGACAAATATTTAGGAACTGTATGTTAAGAGTGTCTCATTAACTGATAACAAATTGTTCTATTGCATGTTATCAGTTCTGGGAATATGCTTCTGTTTCTTCTCACACTTATGCTAACTGGAAAACAGGGGTATTCCAAAGATTCCTTGCGATATCTAGACCATGATCTAATGCTGGGAAGCAATGGAAAATCCTCTTAGCAATAGCAGAGTTAGTGGACGTGCTGGTGTCAGTCATGGACTGATAAAAGTAAATAGTAGATGGAAATATTTTGTGTTGGAAAAGTTTGTAACAATATTGTTCTGTCCAATGCTTTCAACATAAATTCCTTTTTTAAAATGTAAAAGGAACCATTCCATGCTGAGATAGTGTCTGGGGGGTCAGAGTCCTAAACCTTCACAGATGTTACCAACACAGTTGTGATGCTCTCACAGTCCTGCCCACCCCAGGGAGCTGCCTAAGTATTGTAGGTATCTACATAAATAATGTAGATGGAATATAAATAAAAATAATAATAAAAAGCTGGAAGTTTAGAGATAAAAATGTCTTTTGAAAATGTAGATGCCCTTTGGTAGGAAAGGGGAAAACTAAGCCAAGGTCTCCTTATCTTGAATTCGTTTGGATCTCTCAGGTAAAAGTAGTTCTTGCTGGATCCTGGATGGGAGTTGTCATGGATGTGCCAATGAAGATTCAGTGATACTTTCCTTCTCTGCTGATGGTAATCAAAGAGATTGTCAGGTGTTAGAGGGCAGTTAGAATGTTTTATTTTTGGTAAATAAAATTGAGGGTCTTGGTTCTTTCTTATGTAAAGCAATATGCAAATTTTAATATAAAATTAAAGACTTTCTGGTGTTACTAACTTCGTGTTTAGTTGAGCATTTTAGTTGATTTAGTTGACCATCTAGTTGATCAACTGACTAATAGATGTAAATTTAATTAAATGCAGTACTTTTCAAAAGCTAAACTCTAGAGTGATTTTGTATAAATTATGTCAAAATAAGCTGATTTACAACATCTAGCCTCCTCTCTTACTGTAAGCCAGATCAATTATTCTGGGAAGCTGTCTGCATGCTTTTTTTCCCCCCAAATAAGAAAAGATTAATAGGTACTTAGGTTTAAAGACCAAAATGTGCCATTGTGTGATGTTGTTGTTGTGATAGAGATGAAGTGAGGTGGTTTGGGTTTTAGGTTGATCTCCATTGCTATCCTTCCGGCAGAGCTCAGCCAGCCGTGTCCTTTCAGCTCTTTTTCCTGGTGCCCATGGCAAGAACAAAAATGAGTCACTGATTGTGAAATGCTCTGAAAGCCCACGAATGTACCCACTTTTCTTTCACGCCTCTCTTGCTGTGGAGGTGGGAGTTGTCTCTTTCTACTTCCCACAAGTAGCCCCTTGGCTACTTTCACGGGTTTCCCTGCTCGTGTGTGGAATGCTGGTCCTGTTTAAGTGTCCCTCTCTCACCTTTGTGGGGAGCCTCCATGCCTGATCAGGTGTTGGGATTTTTTCAACCCAAACCTCCTTCCAGAGGACTTCAGGTACTGAACCACCTTTCCTCAAATTGTTAGTCCTTTGTTATTTCCTATTGAAAATGGCGGAATAGCTAGAAATCCCAGGCAGGTGTTGGCTGCATCCACAGGAAGCAGCTCTATGTCATCTGTGCAGCCAGATAAACACCCAAATGTATTGCATTTGCTGTGTATTGTGAATATTTACATGTCGTGCACTAGAATTGCTCTGTGTTCAGGCTTGAGTGGTTCTGCACAGCAGATGTGTTTGGTGCTCTGTGGTTGCTTCAAGTCTCCTGTTAGGATGGATCAGCCAACCTCAGCTCTCAGTCCCTGCACTTTAGTCTTCCTTCCACTGAAATTTTACATTTTTTATTGTATTCATGTGCTTATTAATTTATTTAGTATTTTAATGCCTAGAATGTGTTATTACTTTGTGTGACATCCTGCCCTGAGAGATTTTGTTCTACCTTACAAATCACATAACTGTAGCACAAAAAAAAAGTAAGACTGACACACCTGGTGCTGGAATAGGGTTTAACCAAGTTTGTGATAGGTATTTCAGAAAGATATCCTGTGCTATCTATGATGTAGTCAAGTTACAGTTTGCTTTGTGCAATGATGTCTGTTTATGCATCAGAATATTAATGCTGGGTAGCAGGGACAGCAGGAAGGCTGATCATGAGAGGTATTTCTAGGTTCCAATTTTAGGGGACAGGTGCGTTGCAGAAACAAATACCGACTCTAGTTGAAACAGATGGTGACCTGTAGTGAGGTCTCTTTTCTTTTAAAAGAAGAAGTACAAGAAATTACAGTCATGCAGAATTTGATGTGTTCCAGTTGAATGCTAATTGTGACAGTTGTCTGTGGCTTTGTAACAGGGGTGGCTTTGTTTAGCCGTAAACGTCATGGCCAACGGGTCAAACAATACCCGAAGTGTCTGTGTGTAAACTGCCTTGCAGGCCAGCAATGTTGAAACAGAGTTTGTTGTTTTGAGTGAATTTTGTCTTTGAGTTTGAGTTTTGTTTTTGAGTTTGAGTCTGAGCAAATGAAAAATCCCACCACAGCAAGCCCAAGGCTTAAGTGCTGAAAATGTGCAAATGCATCTCTGCATGCCTACCTTTTATCGCACAAAGATGCTTCTCCGCCATTTGCTGTTGCTGTACATTATTTTTGGCTGTATGGGCCTCACAGTTTTTGAACCAATGGCCAAGCCAAGTGCTGGGACAACTCTTTTCTGCAGTGCCCAGTTCTAGTGCTCAGCTCGCTGCCCAACTCACGAGTTACTTTTTTGCTTCTCCCCCCTCTGCATTTTAGTTTTCTTCTCTCTTATTTTTTTTCAGCTCCTTCCTAATTATATGTTAAGATTTAGCCTCCTTTTTATGCCAGATTCTTTAATTCATAGTAGTATTTTCTGTGACTTGCTGTCATAGAAACGAGGGCTTTAGAGGACCTTACGAGCTCGTGTAATCCATTTCACTACCTCAAGGAAAAAACTACTCTTCTTAGACCGATTCTGGCAGACGTCTGTCTCACCTATTTTTAAGTACCTCCAGCGAAGCAGATTGCATGACCTCTCTGGGTGATCAGCCTAAAATCCCGCCTGTCAGATTCCTTCACCAAAACGCCTCTGAAAACATATCCAGAGCAAATTGTGTTGCCAGTTGTCTAGTCTGTACTTTTGGTGTCTGTTTTTAAACTTAACTTGACCTTTAGGACATTTGTAAATCAATTCATTAAGGCAGTTGCAAATCAGTTAATTTTAGTTCCGTCTCGTTTTGTGGTTCATACAGGTTGTGTTGCCTCAGTTGCCTCAGCTGAAACCTAAATTTGCCACTGCGCTCTCACCATGTTACAGCTGCAACCTGCTCAGACAATCTCTGCTCTGGAGGCACCGTCAGCCTGTGAAAACCTTGATTGTGTAGAAAGAGGCCCAGCTATGTTGTGTTATTGTGACTGAAAACAGAGGCGTTCTCTTTGTTTCAGCTTCCCGTTTGGAGACGCTCCTGTGGTGTGTAGTCTCTTCCTGGACTGGTATGAGCTGGCACCTTGAGTCTTCCCTCTGCCCCTCTTGGTGTCTTCCCTCCTGAGTTAGGAGGATCCCTCCCTCCTGCTGATTTGCCTGATACATATATGAAAGTCACTTTTGCTCTGTGATTGGGCAAAGTAACAGTTTTCCCTTGTTGCACCATATTTTTAAAGATCTCTGCTTAAGTGCAGCTTTTTAAACAGTTTTTTCTTCCCGCTGTGAAGCAATCTGCGATTTCATTTGAGAAGGATACCATAGGTAAAAAATTTGCCTTGTAACTTGGATAGCACCATAGCAAATAAGTTGGCGTTGCACGTTTTCTGACTTGCAGGTACAAGCTCTGACCCAGGGAGCGTAGCCAGGAGGGGCTGGAAGGCAAAGCTGTGATGACATGTTCAGTATCCAGGTGGAGGGCCAAGAGGGCAGCTGTGCGGCGCTGGGTTGCATTCCAATGTGCTGATCCGTGGAACAGCGTTGGCATACGCTTTGGAAGCTGCTGCTTGCTCTCCTGGCTGTAGGGAAGGGACTGAGGTGATGGCAGGGAAGTAAGGGGTGAGTTTCTGCAGAATATTTTCATATGATTGTGGCCTATTCTGAACAGGCTGGACATTTGGAACCTTGGCACTTCTATCTGGTGTCCTTGTGCTGTGCTACCTCTGGTAGCTCCGAAGTTAGTAACTCCAGTGTGGGCTGTTAAGAATTTTTTTTTGCCTCCTTGATGCCTGAACTGGTTAATTAAGTTGTAGGGAAGTTATATTTTCTCACTACTTGGGGGCTTAATGGGGTGGAGACTTTGGAAACAGTTTAACAATTTCACATTTTATATGCTCTAATGAATTTCCCAGGATTTTGGAAGGGTTGTATCCAACTTTAACATCGTAATTTCCAGCGTTTTATTTATGCTAAAATAAATTATTGGTGTATTATGAGGCCCAAAGAGCCAACAGATTACAAATGAACTAATGAAGACATTGTTTCTCTTGGATAAAGGCTATGACTCATGGTTGTAACTTGTGCTGAAGAACTAGAAACCATGAGCTTCACCAGGACCACAAGCTGGCACTGGGGTTCCTCTTCCCTTCCCTCTTACTTCAAACCTGTATTTGATTTCAGGTGCAGAAAAAAGAGGGTTTACAAGGACCAGAAACAACTCTGAATCTGCAAGAACTCCCCAGAACTTCGATAGGAAGAGGCAACTCTCTGAATCGCAGACAGAAACAATGAACAATTCAGACAGCAGAATAAATCCTAGACAACTGGGAACTCCCAGAGGTATTAAAGCAGTGTGTGTACACGCTTCAGGAATAAGCTGCCTTGAAGCCTGTGCTTTAAAAGATGGGCTGGGATGAATGCTATTGACTTTAAAATAAGCTGTAAAGGACTGTTGATTATTTGTAAAATATGATTATTCCAGACTTTTTGGTGTTCTGAACTCGATGCCAGTATTTCTAGGCAAACTGTTCTCAGAAGTTAAACTTCGAATATAAAGCCTCTGTACAGATTCTGTTAAGATACACAGACACATTTGGTGGGCAAAGTAACATATATGAATTTTTGCTTGCAGGAGGATCCTATGCTGCTGTCCCAACATCAGGTGACAGAAAGAATCTAAATAAACCCACTCGAGGGAGGAAGAAGAGTATATTTGAAGCCTACATGTCAAAAGAAGATGTTTCAGCAGGGCTGAAAAGGGGAGAGCTAATTCAGGTGCCTGAAATGTACAGTGTCCATGCTCTTGTGATAAATCTGTGGAAATCACAGGCAGTTGTTGGAAATCAGCAGCAGTTGATGACAGGGAATTGATGTAGCACTTGTAGATGCCAGAGGAAGATATTTTCCCTTTCTCAGGGTGTTCTGCAAGTGGGATGGAATCTTCTACATTCCTCTGAAGTAGTTTTTTGTTTGATTGCATGTTCTCTAAAATTCCTGATCCACACTAGTGATAAATTGCAGGTTTCTGGTTGAATAGTCTCCTGGCCATGATGGCCCTTATTGGGGAGACACTTCCTTTTACAAATGATGCTCAAAACGGAAGCAGTTGCTGTCAGCCTCTGTCTGTGTCAGTGTAAGTAAAAACAAATACCCTTAGGAAGATACCTCTTGCTGAAATTTCTCACAAAAATGTTTGTGCTTCTTTTGATGGCATCAAAACTGCAGCAGTTTTTTTCTAAAGAATGTGGGGGTGGACCTGCTGTTTGTGTGGATAGAGGAGATTTACATGAAGGCTGGCAGGGCTGAGATGGAGAAGAAGGAGAGCATCCTTGCACCACATTCATTGTAGTCCTCAACATGGTGTGATGTTCTTCAGGACACAGCTGGCATCCCAGTTAAATCAGACCAGCTGGATTAAAAAGGCAGGTGGAAGTCAGTGAGGGCATGACATCCATGCTGAGGCATCATTTACCCAAACACACACTGGTCCATTTTCATTTGATTAGTGTTGTAGTGCTGGTGAAGTTGTGATACTGATTTTCATCAAACATCAGAGTCACAAATGACATCACCTCAATTTTCTCTGAGTTTTTGTTATAGTTCTTGTATAATAATATAGTGGCATCATTTGTGGAGGCATGATGAGGATTTCACATGAAAGACTGCCTGATTCCATCCTGAAGACCAATCTCATGCACCCTTAGCTTTGAGAAAAATTGTATCCCTGCTGATGATCAGTGTAGTCTGCTGGGCTACTCAGACCTTAGGCCACTGCATTTTTAAAGACCATCACAGACGTCTGCAATGGGAAGCAAATGGTGAGGGAGGAAATGGGAGCCTTAAGCTGTGACTTCCCTCACGGCTGCACTGGCATATGGCATCAACTAAAGCTCCTGCCTTACCTTCAGGAGTGTTTTTGGCACCGTTTTTGGTAACACAGCCTGATTGCGTTAAGTGCAGTATGTGTAGACTGCCGATGAGGTCAAGTGCAGCTGCAGATGAGGCACATCAGGCTATGACTACTACCTGAGAATCCCACTGAAATGCTGAGTCCCCACGGACCTGTGATTGCATGATCTCTGGCAAAAGAATCCCTAATTCTTGTAAATGTGTAGTGTCTACTCCAGCGCATGTGCTGCGTAACTGGAAGAGTCATATGTGCTTTCTTAGGCTGTATCTGTTTTACTTTCATCCAGTTCCACATCTCAGGGAAACAACTGAGACTGTAGAAGCTGGATTTACTCATTCAGAGCTGAGTGTTAGATCATGGGCATCCCAGCTCCGTGTTTCTCATCTTCAGTTCATTCATCCTTATGATTTCATCAAGACCATTCGTCACTGCAGCCTCAGCCAGGATAGGTGAGATCCTGAAAGCAACTTTAGTGAATGGATAAATATTCAGTGTTTTTCTCTATGATGGCAAGAGACAGAATGAACAAATTCCTGTTGTATTTATCCCCAAAAGCAGGGCATTGTTCTGGCATAGTAACTTGCAAAAAGGTTCCATAAGAGCCTATGGAAGGGGGAATAAACCTACTGGTCTGAATCTGATGGTCCAGAGGAAACTGGAGTGCTGCCAGGCAGAAGTATGACTCTCTGAACATGGATGGTCCCCTAGAGCATCCTGGAAACACTGGATCTGCTTATATTTGGATGAGAATTTGAGAGCTCTGTTAGAGAGAAGAGAGCCTACCTTGATGCTGAGATTTTTGCTGGACTGTGGCAATGCAGCTGTGCAGCAAAGTGTTTCTGAAAGCCCAGCCCACGGAAACTGCTGGCAGACCTGGAGATTGCTCAGATGACACACAAGTGCCGTGAAGATTACGCAGCCCTAGATCAGGAAGAGTGAAATGTTATCTTTTTGGGTGCTGACGTCTGTCAGTAATATTGGTCTTTATGGCTTCTGGTACTGTATCTGACATAACTCAGGTTTTGATAAGTAGCACAAGAAGCGTGCCCTGCGGATTCCTGGATTCATTTAGTCATGCAACGTGTGTGGAAGTGTCCTTCTACAAGAAAGGGGATCTGAGCTCAGGCTCTTACGAGTGCTTACGAATTCCCACTTCCCTGCCCTTAAAACTGCAGGGAGCAGACACCAGGCATATGAGGTTGGTTGGAATCACACTGGATGGCCTGAAGGCAAACAAGATTGAATAACTCCTGCATCGTTCTGTGAGTGCACGATGATGGTTATACACAACAGATGAAATTGGGCTGTGTATTAAAGAACATTGACCCGAAGGACTCTAATCATCCTCTGAAGCATCAGCCAGAAACTTATGTCTGCTCCATGCCTCCAGTGTCTCTCAGACCCTCCCTGCAGGGCTGCTGGGGTCAGGCGGAGAGAACAGAGATGCAGAGCCTGCTTTGCTGTTTAGAGGGTGTTTTTCCTTGGAAAGCTGTTCTTTTGTGGATGTGAAGGCTGGGATTTCCCTGATTTTCATGGATTATTTTTTCAAAGAAAGCCTTGGTAGCAATCAGATACTTGTGAACCCTGTTTTTTGGTGTTTTGTACATACAAACAAATCTAGGCATATGTGTTACAATAGCTGTTATAAACTGCTTGATTTGGGATGCTTGGTTTAGTCTGAGTCTTGCCTGCCCTGGTTCTAGCAGAGCGACTTGAGAAATCATGACCCTTTTGTGTCTCACTGGGAAAGTTCAATAAGGTTAGAAACTTTATTGGCAAGAACCTGTGAAGCTGACTTTAATAATCAGAATGTGTTTTAGAAACCTTCCTGCAGACCTTTTTCTTCCCTTTCATAACAAAGGCCCTAATGACAGAAAACCACTGATAAATATAGCAGCTATTATTTGCAAGATATTGTAAAATAATACAACATTAGTGTGACATCATGAGACTCTGCAGCCAGATCCTCACCCCCTAATGCACATATGAGAACAGTTGTTCATTGCAGATGGGGAGAGTGACTGGTTCCAGATATGATATCACAGCGTGAAATGTACAACATTGTAAATAGGATTTTCATGGGCACAGATAATAGGGCCCATCTGCTTTCTAAGATAAATTTTGTGAGTTTCTTGCTTAAAGGAAAGAGCTGAAGTATTTTAATGCTACTTGATGTAAGAATTCTAATGCTGATAATAATTAGGTAGTGCATATAAAATGCTGATAAACAGGCTGCACAATAAACGTGGTAACACCATGCTCCTCTGTGTGTTTGCTGGAGCTGGGCATTCATGGGCACACTGCTGCCCTGGCACCTTCTGGGCCATGGGCACAAATCCTGATTTTTCATGTGCATGATAGGCATTTACACCTGACTGATTGACAGCTGTCCCAAACCATTCAAGAGGATTGTACAGAGAAACACAGGGTATCCCCTCATCTCCTTAGTGCTGGTGGTAGATACACGTATGGGAATTGTCTGACTCGTTGTCAAGCAAAGAAACAATCACTTTCCATTTTTTCCTTTTTCTTTGTAGCAGCTTCCTTTGCTAACAGTTTCTGATGACTGATCCTGGGAAGTAAGTGGAGGAGGATGACCATTGAGAGTTTTCCATCAGTGGCTACCCATGCTAATAGAGACTGATGACAGCGAGTCGCTTTGCTTAAGCACAGAATACCCCAGGGTTGATCCCAGTATTTGTTTCCATGTGTTGGTCCTGGGTTGTGCCTGTCATGGGGGCAAGTGTCCTTGTTAGTACTAGTTATGTGAGACATCAAATGAGATCGTGCAGCAAAGTACCCAAATAGTATCTAAAGAGTATAGAGTACTTGCTGCTGGTATTCTGGTATTCTGTATTTGCTGGTAAACTTCAGCAAATAAGTGCAATGGAAAACCTTTGTAAATCTGCAGAGTCTTCTTCAAGGCAGCAAAACTTTCACATGTAATCAGCTCTATTTTCCTATTGTCTGAGTGTTTCCCAGAATATATAAAAAAATTATTTGCTGCAGTAAATTTTTAAAGAAGCAATTCCTGTGAGATGCTTCTATGATTGCTTAACACAGAAGTGCAAACAGATGGAATCTGTTAATGTAATAAATTGGCTAACATTACTTCAAATACACAAGTGGAGAAATTTCTAAAGTTTCAGCCCAGAGCAGAAGCCTGTTGAAAGGCAGATACCTAAGCTGTATTCCCATAAGATTCAAATGCTGTCACTTTGAACTGCAGTCACCTGAATCCCAGTTCCCAGGATCCTCTTGGGATGTGAAGGACACTGTTGTGTAGCCTATAAGGCTTTGGTTGGCTCTGCCTCTCTCTTGGATGGACCTGAGTGCCAGCAGAAAAACGGGTTGGTTTATTTTGGAGGGTTAATATGAATTTGTTGCAGGTGACTTGGCCTTTCAGTTGGCAGATAACAAAGCAGAAATAGATAGATCATGGAATTTTCAAATGTATTTAAGATAGTTTGCCTTTAAGTGTGTTTAAACAGAATTTAATCCTGTAGACTTCAAATGTTTATTTTTGGAAAATCCTTTTGATTCTTTTTTGGAAATGTACTTTATTATCGCAGAGTTACTGCTGCTGTCTGTTTTCAAGAACAGCTTAAGCAGCCAGAGCCCCATAAGAATGATACCTGCTGCCATGCAAGCTCAGCTTTTCTTTCCCTCTTTCCTTGCATCCTCCAAAACAAGCAAAACCAACATTCTCCTTTTCCAAGACAGAGCAAGCCAAATTGTTTCTATTATCCATTTGTTAACGAAGTTGGTGGGTGCTCAGCAGAAAACGTGTGAAAGGAACAGGAGGGCTTGGATCCTCATTTCACCCAGCAGGAGCAACAACTAATGATTCAACATCTCTTTGATGACAGACTGCAGTAGATCACCTTAAGCCTATCATGAAACTGCCTTTTGGCTTGAAATTGCCTGGATGCTACGTTGTCAAGACTTGAAATGTATAATGGAAATTTAGATGTATCTCTCATGTTTCACAGTAGATATATTACCCACAGCTCTCTAATTTAACTGGTGTTATATAAAATTAATAAGATTCAGGCATAATCTTTCTCCTTCTATTCTTTTTTTTAAGGGACCCTTGAGAATAAATCCTAAGAAGTACCATGAAGCCTTCATTCCATCTCCAGTAAGTGTAATTTTATAATGCTTTGAAGTTCGTCAGTAAAGGTGCATTAAGATAGGAGTTATGCTGTGCACAGAAGGTCACTCAGAGGTGAATGAGTTGGAATAAATGAACACAATCTGGATTTTCATTTATATCAAATATTCCCAAACAAATCCTGCTTTCTCATACCTCAAAGAAGCTCTTTGCTTGTGCTGAAGTTGGGGATACAGGAGGGTCCCACAGAGGCCAGCTGAAGTCAGGTTTGAGGACCACCAGATAGCGTAATCAGAAACCCTTGGTTTATGGCTGCAGAGGTTTTATAGATTTTCCACTGATTTAAGTTAATCTTCCCTAAACAAATATGCTCTCCATTTTCGATCTGCTGCATGAGCTAATTTGAAAAGTCATTCCAGAAATAATATGCGTGATTCCTTTTCATGTGCCCGCTTTGGCACGGACTGTATCTTGGTTGGCTTGGGGTGTGCTTCTGTCACATGGGACTGGCTTGCACCTCTTCTCTCTTCTTTCCTTATTTTGACAGAAAAGGACTCTTGCAATTTCAGGGCCTTCCAGTTGGGAAGGTGACCTCAAAGCTGGCACAGCCAAAGCTTTCTATCTGGAACTGGCTTGGTCAAAGTGTTGCTGTTAATGAGTTTTATATTGAAATGTTTTGCTGGTGTGGGGATGAGAATGCAGATCCTGCCCTGAGACAGTGAAACATTGATTATGTTGTTGTCCCTGCTACTGACAGCACTATTGTTTTGGGGCTTGGACTGAAAGCCTTGAAATTCATGGTGTTTTTCAGTTCATGTTGTTGATTTAGGGCAATGTTTTGGAGCTTTGTTGGAGAAGGTTGGCATTGCGGGGGTGGGGAAAGGTTGGGGCTGCACAAAATACACTAACATTAACTAGAGGAAGAAGTACAGAGCAGCTCTCTGGTACATCAGTAGGGCATTGTGTAAGTGAAAGGAACTTTGATCCTTCCTTTGCCAGGTGTCCTTGTAGGTGTGGTAACTGTAAGCTGTTAAATATATTCTCTGAATTTACAAAATGCAAGGTTAAAAGAGAAATTCAGCTACTCTCATGAGTTATTTGGATGTGAGGCTTTACCTCTAATCTCCCTTCTGGTGTCCAGCTGTTGTTGCCTTGTGCCTGTTCTGTGTGCAGGAATGCATACATTAAAGAGGGCTAGCAGAGGTGGTTTTCTCAGCTATCGTTCTATTTTTCTGCCCTTTATGGAGCTGAATACCAGGACCAGCAGAATCAACACCATCAACACCTCGATGAAGATGACTCTGGCTTGTGTTGGCACAGTCCTTTAATACAGATGCTTTGGGAAGCCTATCCTTTGTATAACATTATTTGCCACAATGGAGGGGTTTGCAGCCTTGGTGTTCTGCAGCACTTCCCATCATTGCCAGATGCTGCAAGAGCCACAGCTGTGAAAAATCACCATTTTCTCTCCTGCTGTTGATGAGGGCACTGTACCCCTTTCTCTTCAGCTATGACTTGGCCATGGCTTCATGGAGTTCAGTGCAACAGCTGCTCACCTTCTGACACCAGAAGTCCGTGTGTGTTTCTTGCTGCACATGTGCTCTGTCTGCTCATCTCATTGTTGCATGAAGAGTTGAGGGGAAGGCCCAGGGCTTTTCTCTTGAAAGCTACCCAGAGAACAGACCCCAAGAATTTAAATTTCTGTCTCGCATCTCGTGCATGCCCTGCGCAGAGTGGTGGGATTTGAAGTGTCAGTGTGAAGGATGGTACTGCTGAGCGTGAGTGACAGAGTGACTGGAGCTGTGCTGTGCTTGTGGGAGACACTTCCAGAGCAGATGGAAGTACTGCAGATCTCTTGTCAGAGGGGAACAGGGAGCACTACTGGAGATATTTGCAGAGAAAGCCCTATGCTCCCTGGAGGGGGCTGCAGAAGTCTTGAAGCCATTGCGGCCAACAGAGTAGATGCACCCCAGGGACAGCTGAGACTTTGCAAGTGATTGTGTTCTGTTGTCATTCATTGCCGTTTTAATTGCATTAGTAATCTGAAGTGTCAGCTGTGCAGAGGAAAAAGTGGGATGCACAAATTTTCTTGGAAGTGCGTAAGTTCACCCAACAATTGTACGCCTTCAGCTCAAGATAAAGAGATGTTTCTTTTTGGACAAAAACCAAAACTGATGGCAATTTTCTGATCGCAGCATTTTTGCAGATGTTGAAGTTAATTGCTATAAAATAGGTGTGCATACACATATGTAAGTGTGTGTGTGTACATATATATTGTTTGGAATGAGAGTGTGTGGCTGCAATTAAAAACAAGACTCTGGCAGAGTGGTGAGGTGCACGTTAATTAGGTGATGTGACACATCGGGCACCTTTACAGGAAGTGGAAGAAAAGGTCTGCCTTATATTTCTATGGACACAGGAGAGAAGGGAAAAAAGTGTAGAGCATATTATTTTGAATGGCAGGCTGTGTCCTGCAGCACAGAGCAGCTATAGGTACAGAAAAAAAAAACCCCAAACCCAAACCAGAAATTTGCCTTAAAAAGTAACTTTGAACTTTTCATTTTTATGTATGTGATGGATTTAGGTAAAGAGTTTGAGCTGAAGGGGAAGGGTGGGGAGAAATAAGGAATAAGACCATGTGTAAAAAATCTGGCTTTTTGAAAAGAACGGTTTCCAATTTGAATTATGTTGGTCCAAGAGGTTTTGCAATTTTTCTGCATTTTGTCATGGGAGGCAGCTTTCACACAGCTGTTGAGCTGCTGCTGCTGCTTTTCTTTCTAAGAGTAATTTGGTCTCTTGGAGGGCGGCCTTAGTTTCACATCATGGCAGGGTTCTTCCTTTTATTGTTTTGGTATCTAAGCAGGGTAAGATACTTATGCGATATTAGGGCTTCAGGTTTTCAGGTTATAAAAGAAGTTTTTCTTGGACACTGAGCATGCTGGTAGTTCTGATTTGATTTACTCACGCATATGAGGAGTGTCTGAGAAACAGCTGAAGTTGTGATTAAGACTTTAAGTCTTGTGAGTCTGGTTTTTTTCTTTGAAAGACAATGTAGTACTAATCTGAAGAAACTCAGCCTCCTTTTTTGTACCTCAAAACTATGCAAAGATAACTCTCTTTAGAAAATCTATTTTAGCTGCTCATGGTGATACTAAATGCTCTCATTGTTTGACATGTTCATTGCACTGTAAACAGATGCATAGAATTTTTTGTATACTGAATTATGGGAAAACAGAAATGAAAGCAGCAAGAGCACAGTTAATAATTACCAAAAAAGAAAATAAGGACAAAACTGGCAATCCTTTAAAAACGAAAAGCTTTGTGTTGGCATCTTCAGGAAGCTTTCTTCACCCCATGAAGGAAATCTCCCAAACTAAATCTAGAGTAACCGAATACCAAACATGTTTGGGGTGGATAATCATAGAGTGTGCAATTAGTAGAGGCTCTTGTGCAAGGATGCTAACCCAGAGAATTCAGAGAAGGTGTTCTGACATGTCTGTTACAGTAAAAGATCTCCTGGCTCGCAGTTGGCATCTGCAGTCATCATTATTTGGGATATCTTCTATCATTAGTTGTGCCAAGTGCAGAATATATGGTGTTAACTCATTTGAAAAACAAGAGACTGCATCCCCAGCCACAGTCGAGATCACCTTCACAGAGTGACCTGCTCATCTGGGAGCTGCGTATCCCCACTTTCCCGCCTCAGCAGCAGAGCAGCAGGAGCTCTGCATGGAGCACTTTGCCGAGACTGTCTTGTAAACAGTTCTGAACACTTGTCTGCTCTGAACACGGGCTTTGAATGTTTAAGGTGGGAAATTAATGTGTCAAGAGCTGTGACAGCAGAAAACTCTGCACCTATTCCCAAGAGTAACTGTAGAGGAACTGAGACAACACATCTTGAGGGCTTGGCTCTGTCTTGAGTAAATAGTGTGGAACTACTGTACTGGCACATCCATACAAAGGTGCTCATTTGCTGAAAGACACTGTGTGTTAAAAGGCATATGGTGAATCCATTTCATTCCCATGCACAACTGCAGGATGTTTGCCTCACCAGGGTGTGTTTTCTTTTTTGATGGCAGCGTTTTAAACCTCATAACAGCCATGATTTAATATGTTTTGGTCTGGTACTTACTTTTCTTCCTCTTTGACTAGGATGGGACTCGCGATATCTTTATTGACGGAGTGGTTGCCCGCAACAGAGCCCTGAACGGAGACATCGTGGTGGTGAAACTGCTTCCCAGGGATCAGTGGAAGGTCAGTTCAGTATATTTTTGCTGTGATTTGAGAGAAAGAGCTTATTACAATTTTCATCACTAAACTTGTAGGGCCTGAGACAGAGAACAGAGAATTTCCTACAGATCACATTAGCTAAAATGCAGTTTATGCTGCTGTTGATTAAAAAACTTTATCCATTATAGTGTTTAGAAGTGATACCTGAGGCATTGAAACCTCATTCTTTGCATGGAATGGCCTTCATTGTCACTGTATGGGAAAGTCTGATGACAAGGCTGGTTCCAAGCATGGTTGTCAGAGGTGACTTTTGGTATCTGTTATTTAGCTGTCTTCATGTTGTGGTGTTGGATAGCACTGTGTAGGTGTTAGCAATTGCTCATGTATTTGACAAGCGTTGTTCACAAAGCTTTAGCTATGATTAACTCTAATTTTTGGGTCCTCAGTCCATGAAAAGCTTATCTTGTCACGGCTCCAGATTTTGTGGTAATACCCTTCTTTACATGAATGAAGCATGTGTGAAATGACTGGAGCAATACAAATGTGGGACAATTGCTTTCATTTTCATGTCTGAGAATTTCACTAAGATCACTGTCTGGGGCTTTTTTTTCTTTACTGATGAAACTTCTTTCCTTGATCAAGCTTTGTCCTTTCAAATATCTGGACTATTTAATCTTGTTTTCATAAAAGGTTTATATTTTATGAAAAGGTTTATCTTTTAACACCACTATGCAAGGGCAGTTCTTGCTCCTTTTGTCTAGTTGCTGGGAGATGGAAGCTACAGTTATCAATTTTAACATGGGTTTTCACATGTAAGTATGACAGAACCACCACAAATTGTTTTCCAAACATGGTTTTTGAATTCTTCTTGAGAGTTTAAAGACTGTTGTATGTCTTTTGGACAGAAGTAGTAGTAAGGATGTTTCCAGCAGGGTGGGGACTGGTCTGAACTGCTTTGGCCTGGTGCTTTTTACTCAGTCTAGCTCCCTTCTTAGAACTTCTCTTCCTTTTAAGTATGCATGAAATGAGTAAATGATCTGAGTATTTATTGGCACAAGTAAGTACAAAACTACCTAATACAAAAGGCCCACCATAAGTGGGATCTAAGACATTATGGGTATATCCATATACAAATAAAAGAAAGAGATCTGCTGCTATCTCAGTAACTTCTGAGAACCAGTTTTGAGGGGGAAAGCAAAACTTCTTCGATAGCTGTTCAAGACTCCCAAGTCGGAGTTCACTAAAACTGTGTTGATAACTATGGATTTTGATCGCCAAATCCGTATATGTGGGTTATCTTTTGTATTAAACCATTCCATATAGGTGGAAAAATGGAATAGTTTGGATGTGCAGATCCTTTGCCAGGACCTGCCAGCACAAGAGCTTCTTTGTAGGCTTGATAGCGGTTGCCTGAGCTGGAAGCTTTGTCTGCAGTTTTCCATTTATATCTCTCTCTAAAAAAAGATAATGCCTCTCTCTCTCTCTCTCTCTTCTATCCTCATACCTTCGTATGTCTAACAGTAATGATCTTTTATGAATACAAGAGGAAGGATTCAGAATGTTATGTCTGTCCTGGGAAAATGCTGGAATAAATAGAACTGTTAGAGAAGTGGTATCTGACTGCAAGGAAGCCATTCAAAAGATTTGAGTGTTTTGTAATATGATTATGATTCTTCTGTGGTGAATTTTACCTTGCCAAATGAAGTAGCTGGAACATGCCAGTCATGTTTTTCAGCCACACAGGTGCTGCCCTGTGTAGTCTCATTTTTTGTTTCTTGCCATCAGCAACTCAATCAGCGATGACATCCCTTTTCCCCTGCTCCCCAAATCTCTTGCTATGTGCTTGTGTTTGTATTAGTTCCTTGGGAAAGTTGCCATTAAGTTGCACTGAAAGATGCTGCATTCTGCCAAGTAATTCATACTGATTAATGATAAACTGTCGCAACCTATTTTAGGTTTTTCCATTTGTTTAGTCTCATGCTGCTGCAAACCTGCTACTTAAGTGTATTGAGGGTTTTCTCCTTCCCATTGGGCCTTTGGAACAAGCTGAAGAGCTTCAGTTATTTCTCTGAAAAATGTCATCAGATATATGGTATAAGTGATGCTCTCAGAGGAGGCTTTACAGGCTCTGTACATATTGGTTTGTTAGGATTGAGATGTGTGTGCTGATTATTTTTATGCTGCTCTAGTCCCAACATATTACCCTGTGCTCCACCGAGAAATGACCTGAGTTTTTTGCTGTTGAACCAGTTTCTTGCACAAGATAAAGCTGTTGTTCCAGCACCCTGGATGGCCTCTGGATGCTCTGGGGGAAGATCTTCCTGTTGCTAGTGCAGGTGGTTCCTGTCATGGACCTTTTCCTGCAGTCACAGTGTATTGCTGTGTTCCAGTAGTGGCAGGACTTACCTGGCACCTCAGTTCAGTTTATGTGTGTAAATGGGAGGAAAAGGGAAAATCTGTGACAGGTAACAAACTGTGGATTTTGGATAGAGAAACCTGTGTGTTTGCTTGAATTGCTGAGAAAATTAGGAGCTGCCCTGACCCTGGTGAGTTGGTCATAGCAGGTGAAGTGCGTGTGAGGGAAAAACTGCCAGCTGGAAATCAGTATCTTCAGAGATATACTGTGTTCCACTGACCTGTAATGGTGATACCCTACACACAGGTATAAATGCCACAGTGAAATGTAAGGGGATGGTGCAATACTCTGGATGTGTGGTTATACTTTATGTAATACCTTCTTGAGAGAGACAGCAATATTTTCTCTCTCCAGCCTTCTACTTCTTGGCTCAGTCGTGGGAAATTTATCAGGCTTGAATTTCTCAACATTGCGTCCTTCCCAGCATGTGCATCAATTGCTTGGATGAGCTACTGTGGTCCTCCCTGTGCTTATTCTGTCTGGTCTTAAATCTCTGTTTGTTCATGCATCCACTGGGAGAGTTGCATGCTGTTCAGTGATGATCAGTTTGTCAGTTCATCATTTTCTGCTTACTATTAGTTCTGATTAAGAGCCAGTAATTTCAGTGTGGTACCACAGACTTGAAGTAGAGACCTTTTATCCCTGACATTTGTTATCTTGCTTTCCTGAAGAAGGTGGCCATCGGCTTCCTGCCAGGCTTGAGTGTTGTACATTGCAGTGACTGCATTTGGAGGCTGTGTTTCAGAAGTTCCTCTCCTGTCCTCTTGTGTTACATCTTGGGAATATTGAGGTGCTATGGTAACTTTCAAATATTTAGCTTTTGCAAAGTAAGGTATTTGACTTAGGCTGTTTTTCCAGGTACTTAACCTACTCTTAGGAATGAAGTCAGAGTATCGTTGCAGTTTGCAAGACTGTCTCCTGACTTCAAGCTGTAGGGCTTCCCTGAGTGTGTGCCTTTATCCTCTGGAAGAACATCATGATAAAAGATAGCCAGTGACAGGATTTACCTCACTGCTTGTCAATTACTCTGATAAAGAAGAAAAATGGTGCTTTATTTCTTGACTGATTTTCACTGCTTTAACTTCCACCCGTGGGCTCTTATTATATTTTATGGAGTTGTGCTTACATCAATTTCAGAATCTTCAATTATGCAGTGGCATAATTACTGGAAGTCAAAGAAAATGTTGATATTATGATTACAGCAATATTTCATGGGCTCATCAAGGAGGGAAGCAGTGTGTCAGTATAGAGGATAGGCTTAACCTATCTTTCCTCAAAGCCTCTTTTTTGCTCTTTTACCGCCTGCTTAATTGCCAGACAGAATTTGTTTAATTTCAGGTATCTGTTTTGGTTTTTCTCGCAAGATGTAATTTCTTTGGTGGAAGGAAATAGCATAATAAGTCATTTGATATCACTTGGGGCTTGGATTCCTGGCCCAATCCCTGGTGCTTTTAGAGTAGTAGTTTATAATGTGGAATGTTTTTCATGACAACCGTCTCATGTATTGCACGCTACAGCTGAAATTTTAGTCTTAAGTCTGAAAATAGTACCCAGACAAGGACTTGGTGCTGCCCATAACTTACAAAAAAGAATTTTGGGGTCTAACTCCCTATCGCTTGCAACATGCCCCTCCACCCTGGCATGTGGAAAACAAGGAGGCAGAAATACCAGCTTTTTGGATGTTGCAAACAACCTTGCCTTCCTGAGAAGGGCCTTTCCTACCTCTGTCTCTCTGATCATAAGGCCAAAACCAGGATCCCAAATAATAAAATCACATATATACTGTATATGTAGATAAAACAATGCCAGATTAACCTGCCAGTTTCTCAGAAATTAGTGCAAATCAATGCCTCTCTTGTTGTTGTTGTTGTTATTGTTTTATGAATAATTTCCTTATCAGCTTAAAGTGGTTCTTTGCACAATTTACAGTTCTTTTGATCTTGAGAGAAGGTCTCTAAGGCCAAGCATATTGAACTATTCATTATGTACAGTCTGTGTTGCTGGATAATAGGATAATGGGTCCAGCATTTTAGTCACGAAGTGTCCAATCGTGGTAGAAAGAGTAATTCTTCATAGCTCCTGAAAGCACGTGTTCTGTTCAACACTGAGCTGTCAGATGCAATACAGTGCAGCAGGAGATCTTGGAGCTGCCTCCTCTGAGCCATACATCACAGATAAATATTTAAACACTTTCTGTACAGAGGACATAAAATACAATTCACTTTTCCCAGCTGTGACTGTTGTTGGCATAATTACAAACAAATGTGAAGAAGGAACAATTTGATTTAAGCAGTCATCACAAATATCACCACGTATACTTTGAACAGAGCTACATATCCTGGCAAGTCACTGCCTCCAACTGTTGGTGAAAACCTATGAAGCATTAGTTATCCAGAGGGGATGCTAGCTTTGGATTTGCCCTGCTGAATAATAATTCATTTCAACCAAATTCTTCTGAGAGTCAGTTTCTTCTCAAAATCTCACAGCTAATGTAAGGATAACAGTAACTCAGGAGGAGATGGGGTTCTTAGAGGGTTATCACAGCAATACTGTTTGAGTCTAACTATCAAGAATGTTGTTTGGAAACATTACATTCATAATAATAAGAAAAAAGTTCTGGAGAAGTCATTATTGAAATAGTAAGTGTTCTGGCACACTAAAAACATTCAAGTGTAATTCATGATATTCAGGAGTAAAGTGGGAAGGCTAAGAAGCCAGCTAGGAATATGTCCAGAAAAGCAGAGCTCTAGCAAATCTGAAAGGTTGATGGATGCTGTAGGGAGGAAGGGTAGTTGTTTTGGTTTTTTAATTTGTTTTGCTGTAGGCTTTACAGTGAGGGCTGTAAATTGATGGTCACACACAAGTGCGTGCATAGCCCTCCCCATCTTGGCAAATCCCCAAGCCACAAATTTGCGGAATCTGGAAAAGCTTCATTAGATCCTACCTTTCTAATTGTGCCATTCTGTGAATGGCCACATATTGTTTCACACTGCTGGGCCTGATGTGCCTTCACTGTGAGCTGGCATGGTTCTTCCCAGGCTTTGCTTAGCTCCAAACTGACTGGGTATGGAATAGCAATGCAATAGATTGATAGCAAAAAAGCCTAGAGAATAGGAAGTGCTGTTCACCGAGACATATGTGGCATTGCATTTGCTTTCTCGCAGATGTCGTTATCACGTTTTGGTAATCAAACATCACTTGAAGTGAATCAACCAACATCTTAACACAGTCAGTTTTAATAGCGAGCACAGGCATGCTTTTTATGGTGTATAATGATATAATTACTCTAATGATCTGGATTCTGTGAGATTGCCATGACCCAGTGCTGCATTCAGCCCTTGCCCCCCCCGCCCCGGCATGTGGAAAACAAGGAGGCAGAAATACCAGCTTTTTGGATGTTGCAAACAACCTTGCCTTCCTGAGAAGGGCCTTTCCTGCCTCTGTCTCTCTGATCATAAAGCCAAAACCAGGATCCCAATAATAAAATCACAAGGAAGGTACAGTCCAGCGTTTTTGAACAGTCTAATGTTCTTTTTATTCTTCCTCCATCTGTGCTGGGTAAGGGCGATATTAAAAGGCAAATTGTTTGGTTAGGTAGGAAGACAAACTTCTTTTTATTGACTGTCTGCATCCTGTCCTACCAGCGCAGACAGAGTCACATTGCAGCTGTGGTTTGGCTGCGCAGGCACAGAATAAGATAAAAATGTTACTCTTAGGTGAATAATTAAACATTAAATGATCATTCATTTACATGCGCTCAGTTGTTACATCCCCAGTGTAATAATAGCAGATGGTGGTGAGTTCAGGCTGTGTGAGATACTGCTAAATTTGTGTGTCTGTTGCTCAAAGAGCTTCATCTTGCATGGAGGGAAGTGTTCTTGGGGCATCTGATCTTACTTTAGAAAAGGAGTCAAGCCAACATTTAATACCTGATGTCTGCTCTTGCTTGCTACTTTTTTCTTGGTCACATAAATATAATCTGGTACAGCAAATTGTTTCCTTTAACAACTAACTTTTCTTCAAGTGATTGTTTTAAACTCTGTTCTTCCAAGTCTTCTGTAAATATGCACACATCACAGTAGATTATTCTTAATCCAATCTCTTACATAACCACTATCATTTTGGACTTTTCTTAGTTCTTGGTTCCTGTGGAATTAGTATTTCTTAGAACTGTTTGGGCTTTGCCAGTTTGGAGACTTATTTGGTGATATCACATGAGTATTTGGAGCCTGCACCTTGTAAGAGTCAGGATACCTGTTGTTGTGATGGGATTGGTTTTTGGAATGTCATGCGCATTAAACTCACTTAACTTTTTATAAACGCTTTCTTGAGAGACTGTCCAGATTTTCTGTAGTCTGGATTTCTTTCAGGTCTGCATAATTAGCAATAAGTTTAAATCAAGTGTACTGATACTAAAAGTCCCATCTGGCCTAAACTTGGTACAGTGAATGTCATGTTCTGTTTTTTTAGGGAAACTGTGTTCATAATTTAATTTGATAGCTGGTGAAATGAAGAGCTTCTATGACACTAAAAACCTATTGATCTTTAGGTCCTGAGGTGAGGTGGTTTTGGATTGTATCCCTAAATTCTGAAGAATAGGAAAAGTGCTACATACGTATTTGCATGTTTGCTCTTGTTATTGGCTGTCAGAGAAACAGCAATTGGCTACAGTATTTACATGTGGTCAAAGCTACTGAGGTTGGCTCATTAACTCTTTTCCCTTGTTTCTTTAACTCATGTTTATTTTTCTTAAGGCCATAAATCAGAGGGACAAGGAATCTAAAACAGAGGTGATTTATGTAAGTGAAGAATTGCAGCAGCTGGAGGAGTGACAGGGATTTTTCTACAACAGGTTTTTTTGGGGTAGGATGTGGAACCTCATTTATAACCACGTGGTTCTTGGAGATAAGAAGGATATTTGTCATCAGGGATGGGATGCATTAAATTTGTTGTTAGTAATTTGTAACCATCTAAGATAAAGGTATCTGCAGTCTAATAGGTAGGTTTTGAGTCAGTGTGCTGCTGCTTCAGAGAGCTGGAATGGTTGTGCCTTCTCTCAAACACTGTTGCTGTGTCTTCCTCCAGATGAGGTGAAGTGCAGCCAGGTTGAGGAGATCTGCTGGCCTCCCACTCTGTCCTGTCCTGGCTTTGTGATGTTACTTGCTATGAGGGGAATCACTTCTCAAATTTCTGAAGGTTATGTCCTAACTGCTGTGCACATCACGACAACTGGGAATGATTCTGGTCTTGGTGCACTGTCATGCAGTGCAAGCTGGTCAATGACTTATGTGCATCAATAGCAGTTTTCTTAACACTGCTACCATAGGAAGTTTTTCTTACTTGCTATTTGGTATTATCCTTCAATATACAAATCAATGTCCTGGAACCTGTAGCTGTGACAGTGTCCATTTCTGCAGCATCCTGAAGAATTGCAACTGCTACTTTCAGTCAAGTTTCTTGTTTAAGAGGTGCCACTCAAAACACTGAGAGATAAATTAAAATTCCTCCTGATAATATTTTCCCACAGATTCCTCACAGCTTCAGTGGTTGTGGACATGACATCATGTGCTCACTGCTAAGACAGCTGGTGTGGATTTTTGAAGGTCCCAGGTTCTACGTCACTTTTCAGTTTTTATCCCAGCCTTAACTGCCTGGGGGCATTTTTAAAAATGTTGGTAGCAATCTAAGAAAATTCTGCAGGACAGAGCTGATCTACTAACTCTGCTGAAACGCAGAGTCTCCTTACTTTCTCACTATTTTTATTTTTTTCTCACTGTTGGTTTATTTTTGTTTTCTGTGTTCTGTCATATCAGGCAATATCTGCTTCATGAAAGTAGGTCTGTCTGTGTTGCTTTTGAGTTTTTTAGGTTTCCAGTATGCTATTGATTCATCCATCTTTCGCTGTGTCACCTCCTGGGGCTGAAGCATTTCTTTGTTTTTAGCTTTGTCTAAATTGTTTTGAAACAGAGAGCAGTGCCAAAACACATACTTTTAATTGAGCAGCTTTGGAAGTGTGAAAACGAAGACTTGGCGTGATCTAATTAGTGCTTGTGTATTTTGGTCGCAAAAAGTGACTGGTGAAGAATTCCCCAGACACATTCTCTGTTCTGTCTGAAAAAAATCCTGCATAAAGTTGTATATCCTGCTTAGTTCTTGTTGGTGCTTGGAAGTACTGACTGTAATGCTTTCGCTAATGCACTGCCAGAACGTCCTTCTCTTCTCAGTCTCCTTGCTTTTGGCTTGTTTGTTGGAATGAGCATTGGCTACCTTTGTTGGCAAGCTCTATAGAAACTGGCATCTCTCTTCTTGTGTTCTCTTTATATCCTTTATGGCGTAATGTTTGCCAGGTTGGTGCTGTCTGGGGAAAGTCCAAAGGACCTGTGTGAAGTGGAAGGAATATCTCAGCTGCTTCTCTTCCTTCCTGGCCTAATGACTGTTCAGGGTGTGGGGAGTTCTGGTAAAAGTCTCAAGGACAATAGGCAGGTAACTCACCTCTGTGCCCTCCTTGAAATTTTTCTGGTTAAGTACATTTCCTCCAGGTTTTATCACCCTTTTTGATGTCAGATTATCTAGGTTGTCTTTTTTTTCTTCTATGTAGATCAGGTTTGCAGCTGTAGGCTCCATGACTTACTACAACTGCTGTGATGGCCTGGCTTAGGTTTGGACTTGTGGCTCTTCTCCCTTTGGTGTGAGGATGGGAGCTTATCCCTTGACAAGCATCCTCTCTAAAGGGTCTATGAACAGCAAATCTGAGCACAGCCCAGCTGTGTCTGACAATCCTGTGGGACCAATGCTCTGCGCAGCCCAACTGCCTTGGGAACAGCCCACTGCCCCTTTGAACAGTCTCTTGAACAGTCTCTTCTTGCCCTGACCTTTAGGCTCATGCCCTTGGCAGAGCAGTTTGGCAGCTGCAGAGCTTTGCAATGCCTTTCCCTTCAGCCTTTGTCTTGCAGCTGTCCCTTAAATGCACAACTGGCTTGCTGGTGTTAGAGAGGCAGCTTTCTTGCAGTATCTCCGTATTAGAGCAGCATCTAGAGGGAATGTCATGGCGATCCTTTCTGGTCACTGTGTCCCGCTGTGTCACCAGGCTGGGAGCAGAGTTGCTGCCTCCTGGACTGCAGAGCTGTGCAGCATCACCACTGGGAGACAATAAATGGCTCACCTGGCTCTAGTTTATTTATTCCGCTGAGCGAGGAGCTGGTGCCATGACTGAGTGCTGTGTTGGCGAGACGTCTGGTGCTTGAGCTCCTCTTCAGGTCTGTGTTGTACCATATAGACATACCCGAGGTTAATGGATGGTCATTAGTTTAATCTGGTTTAATTTTATACCTGTGCTTCATGCATAGTCTGAGCAGTGTTTTGACAGCATGGCATTACTTTATCTACTCCTTCTGGTTCCCCCCTGCCCCATATTCCTGAAGCTTTCTCTGAAATGCTTTATTCCTTTTCTTCTCAGCACAGTTGTTGAACTGTGGATGTAATATGTTTATCAGCTAAGATTTGTGTCTTGGAAACTTGATTTACCTTTTTATCTAATGCTTTATCACTAATGCATGGTAACGTTTCCTGGCAGGATATGCATTGTTAAAATTCGTTTGTAGGAACGCAAAAAAAAGCATAGAAGCGGATGGTTCCCCTTTTGCAAGGTTCAAAAGTTTTAAAGCAGAAAAGGAAAATGCTCTTCATGGTACCTGACATCAGTCCCGCCATCCTACTTTCCCATGGGATGACTCCTATCAGAGCTGAGATATAACGGAGCCCAAAGACTAGGTGTGGTGGCAGGCGTGGCTGTCAAGTAAAGGAAAAGTTGGGAGGGGAAGGCTGGCCTTGTCAGGGCAGTGTCTCGAGCTACACAGTAATTTCCTATGAGCTGATTGAGACCTTGGGCAGACTTTTTGCTAACAAAACCACTGCCACATGTCAGAATTGATTTTTTATTTTTTCCCGCCATTGTTTTTTTTGCCACTGAAGGAGTCAGCATTATCCAGTGGTCAGTTATCCAGCTCTCTGCCCTCTGTACCAGCAAAGCCACTCAAGCAAGTTAACAACACTGTTTTTTTGGGGATGAGTGGCACATCACTGCAGCAGCCAACTTCAGTGACATGGGAATGGTCCTGGGGCCTGAGGCTTGTCTTTGAGCAATTAGTTGCTATGAGCACAAATAAACGGATAGACTGTGCTTCAGAGCTCCAGTTCCCAAGCACTGATTTCTCTTAAGTGCTTTGTGAATGAAAGGAAAAAATAATCAAAAAATAATCTGCAGTTAAACTAATCTCCTCTAACAATGTCTAATGCGTTCTGAGGACCAGTGCTTGAGGGAAGGGCGTTGTACAAAATGACAGACAGCAAAATATACATAATTCTTTGTGCAGGGTTTTGAGGTATTAGGAAATAGAGCTCCCAACACTGGCACATCACCCTCTGATTAAACACTGTGGTTTCACCAGCTCAGGATTGATTACTTTAGAAAGCGCTAAGTATTTGTCAAATACTCTTCCTTCGGATACTTGACATCCGGATCCTTTTGTCTTCATCGACTTGCCTCAACACCTCTTCTGCTCAGCAGGCTGGGTGTGCTCCCTCCTCCCCCTCCTCCTGGCCCCAATGCCATGCCCTGCACTGTGCCTCAGCCTTAAATTCTTGCATGAAATAGCTGGTTGCACAGGTTGATCCATGTTGCTTGGGTGAGGTGAGGGACCAGGATGAGAGAAAATATTTGTCTCTAATAAGAAGCTCTGTGCCCTTGAGTCTATTAAAGAAAACTCTTCCCCTTTGCAGATGTGAGGAGAGTAGCGTGTCCGATGTCCTGGCTAGCAAGACACCCCAGGAAATGCTCTTTGTTTAGAGGCTGTTCACCATTTCTAGTGCAAAGTGTTTTTCCAGCTGAATCCATAGCTGGATGTACTGTACATTATAGGATTATGTTACTAAAAAACAAATTATGAAAAACATCAGCATGATATTTTAAATTTGCCACTGGTGTTTCTTTATTACTTCCTGCCACCTTTTGAAAATGTTTCAGGTCTGTTTTTTAGGGTTAGTCAGAAGAGCATTGGAATAAATATCTTCCTGCCTGTGTCGCATCCCCTCAGCTCTGAAATGAAAAGTAAAGTGGGCTTAGCAAAACTGCTGCTCTTCCCCAAGATATGCCAGGGGAAGTTGCTTTATTTCTTTACCAGAAATAGATAACCTTTTCTTCACAATAAAAATATGCCCTCCCAAGCATTAAATATTTTTGACCCATGGTTGTGAAAATTCAACCCCAAAATTGTCAGATTTTTCTTGCATAGTTGGAAGTGGATACCTTTAGGATCATAGTGAATCATACAAGTGCACGTGACAGTGTTGATATGATAGATGAGTGTGTTGGGCTGGTGATGGGGAAACTTCATCCTAAGCGGTTTGTTGGCATATCAGATAGGAATAAGCCACTCCCTGTGGAGGTCAAGAGTACATTGGTATTTGTGTAGCAATTTTTGACTGTTCTAAAGAAACAAGAGTGGTTTAAATTCCTAAACAATGCATAATTACATGAACTGTAGTTGCTTTGCGAGGTTTTGAGCTAATATACTGTACTAACTTATACTACTCAAAGTTCAGTGTTTTACCATTAAAGAAAACGAAGACCACTTTTTATATTGGGAGGGCTGTGGCATACTTGTTTCACAGTACCTCAGTTGCAATGTCCATATGTTTTATATGGCTTGCTGTGAATATACGGGTGATTATAGTGTCTATAGTGAGAATAATTTGTGTATAGATTTACTTTGACCACTAAATCCAAAGCACCATAGCAGCTTTCTGTTTTTGTTTTAGGTCAGGTTTCAGTGCTTCTAGGGCTCATTGTTGAATACTCTTGGCAGTTTTGAAGCTGTTAAATGTCTGAGTTGCATCTTTCAATTACAAATTCATAGCTTTCTTCAGTGTCATTTGAAGTGTAATTTGGTGGGAGCAGCTCATAAAGTCATGATGAGAGGATAAAATAAGAGGCATACAATTGAATGGTGTGAGAAGTGAAACTGGTTTTCATCCAGTTTTTGAAGTATTGGCTTTATTTTTAACAAGCCTAGACTAAAGGTTTGATGAATTAGGGGTGTATGGAGTATGTTAGGCAAATAAAGTAATATTCGGTTAAGAAATTATGAAAACCATTCATGTAGAGCTTAGGTAGAAAAATTTAATTGTACTCCTAGGACTCTGCAAAGTGCAGTGAAATAACTTGTGGGAGGTTTTAACGCAACTTTACAGTGTGGTCAAATTAGAAGGAAAATTACTAGTTAAGAACAGAGAACTTAGTTTTATTTTGGTGGAGTGCTGTTAATGTTTTACAAGGAAGCAGGTTTGATCATGCACTTGGTGTGAAGTTTGTGTTGCCCATAGCCTTTGTTCTGCAGAAGCCTCTCTGGGAGGGTTTCAGTGTTTGAATCCTTAGGGGAAGGATGCTTTTGGTGCCTGGCCGTGTCTGCTCACGGCTGGCAGCACAGGTGATTGTTGTGGGGTGGGATCCGGTCCCTCCCTGGAGCTGGAAGACTTGGTGTGAACTGGTCGGTTATCAATAACCTTTTGTATGTTTAACGAGACAAATCCTTCCGTTCAATTGTTTCGCTCTGAACAAACGCTTATCACCGGATGATTTTTTGTACCTCGTGTCCCTTTTAATTTGTTTTGGACCAGGAACTGTAAAAGCCGGTGTGTGGAAGGCGGTGTTGCAGGGATGAAGCAAGTATCCCCCAGCTTGATAGAGTTGCTTAAGCACAAGAAATGCAGTAGCTCCCAGTGCCTTATGTGCAACCTCCTGGTGTCATTTGACTTCACCCAGTGCTGTGTAGTTGCAGTAGGGTTTATAAAGTACTTTATTCCACAGTCTGTGGGTGAGGATGGGTAGATTGAGGTGGGAGAGTGTGTGCATATTTCAACCCTTCACATCGCTGATCTCCATTCCTCTGTGATCTCCTTCATTTACTTTGTCTCTGCACATCCTCCATCCCTCATTGTCACGGCCCAGTGTAGCCAAACTGTGGAGGTGGAAGTGGTAACTTGTGTCCCGAATGGAGCAGTGGGATTTCAATTTGGATCCTCAGCAGCCTGAGAACAAATTGCTGTGTGAAGGTTTCTTTTCCTGATAATGGCTGTTATAGCACAGTTGTAGCAGGGTACATGGTAAACCAGCAAATTAGATTCAAGGGTCAACGGGTATTTCAAAACATGGCAGGGAATTTAAGAAGGTTTTAAGCAATAAGGAAGTGGAGGACTCAGTGTTTTACTTGGGAAGGCATTACCTCGCTTTTCACGGGTCCTTAACTCTTGAGACCACGTGGATGCTTTGGGTGCTAATAGCCCTAGACATGGTACCTTGTCTTGGATGGGTAGAATGGGGGCAGGCAAGCGTGAAGTGTGCCATGCTAAAGCCAACAAATAAACTGCTTCTGCTGGTCAGAAAGCAAATGAAAGGGGTTTCCTAAAGATGTGGACTGCCTGGGTAGAATCTCAGATTTTGCTCATCTTCCTTTTCTGTTTTATCAGCTAAGATGAATGATGAGTCAGTGTAAATTGTATGGCGTGTTTCATTATTAGAGACCTGTCAGAAGAGTTGGTTAATAATCCAGAGCATTTGGAATCAATGTGATAAAACTAATCATAACAAAGTACTTAGTACCTAACTTGAAGCTGTGAAGAAAATCCTGTTATCTTAAAAGTATGTGTATATGAAAGGGCTATTTTTTTCTTTCTTAACAAGATAAACATAAACTTATTGGTGAGTTGCAGAGCAGCAGTACAGTTTCCAGAGGCTGCTTTCCAAACTTCCCTGTGATGAAGTGAAACTGAGATTTAGTGCTGTCACTTGTGGAGTTTCAAGAATATACTTCTCAAGACCTTTTAAGTTACATGTGAGTTATGGAATCAGCTTATTTAATTTATATCTAAATAGTTATAATGAACATAAATTTGCTTTCTTCATTTTTTTGGAACAGCCTGCCTTTTTGCTGGGTGCTTTTTTCTTTTGTCAAGTTGCTTAAATAATTTATCATTAGCATATTTACTGTATTACAGTTTAACTTTGTAAATATTGAAATAACTTCTTCTAGGTAAGGAAAATTGTTAAATGTCATCCCATACTTACTTTTGCCCAGAGGGAAAGACTGAACAAATGAAGATTGCTTTGAATTCAGTTGATCTGTATGAAGCAGCTTTGAATTTCCTGGGCTTGTTTAATGAACATATTGAAAGCCCAGTGTAGCTGCCTGTCTCAGATCCAATAATTGTACACAATGTACTGTAAGGGGGAGATAGTCTTTTCCTTTCTGGTTAGAAGGACTAGCAATCTGTCATTGTTGGTAATGAGTGTTTGCAGGTAGCACAGTCCAGATTTAGCATTTGAGCTGGCTTCCTTGTAAAGATTTGATTTCCTTGTTCTGTAATTTCCAGTTCTCAAGTGAGAGTTCTTGTTGGATGACTAACACATTTCAGCGCTGGTTAAGGCACTTTTGAAAACCCAGTGTTTTTCATATATTAAATATTTTATTAATGACATAAGCAGGTGTCAAGGCTAGTTCACAGTCACGTGTTTTTGAGCTGTGCTTCTGAATTTTGCGATTCTCAGATTTATTTTGTAAGAGTGTTGAATGGAGTTAACACTTGATGCTGTTCTGCTTCTCCACTGGCCCATTAGCACCTTGGCTTTGTACTTCTTTAATGTAACCAAGTGCATCTTTTTCTTGTATTTCTGTATTTCGTGTTTCAGTCTTTGCTGCATGTTTAAGAGAACTGGAAGTGTGCTCAGAATATTGAGAGGAATGTATTGCTGAAGGTGAATCCTGATGCTTTCTGTTTGAGGTACGACTCTTCTAAGCAGTGACACAGGAAGCTCATGGCTGCTTTTGCATAGCCTGTGAGATCAGTTTGCTGCAGTGTGCAGCCATCCATTTCCTGTTGGCACACAGAAGGCATCCTGAGGCAGAGGGGAGAACTCAGAGCAAGTTGTAGGGCGGAGTTTGTCAGTGGGACTGTGTGGCTGTTGTGTGACAGCTGCGCATGTTTGGTGTGGGCTTCATCAGACTAAGCCAAGACATGTAATTGACAAAACTGAATATAAATTCTGTATTACTAATGTCTGGGAATGGCCAAGATGTTAGGACTTGGAAGCATGATTCAAAGATTTGCCAAGTTAGCCTGTGATGATCACTAGGAGAAGAGTTTGCCTAGGAGAAGTGAGTTATAAAGTAATTCAAGACATTCTAAAAAAAACCTCTTGTGCAATCAGAGTTTAATGACCAAGGTGATGGCTTTATGCTGCCATCGTCAGTGTTTAAATCCCCACTATTTTTTATTTGCACCTGTTTTTACTGATCTCATAATTGGCTATTGTTACAGAATGCATGTGGAATTTGGTTGAGAGAGCAACTTTTCTTTTCTTTTTTGGATGGAATAGAAACTACCTATTGCAATCAAGTTTCTGTACTTGTGATTATGGGCACTGTCAGTATTTCCATTATAAATTTCTGTATTTTTTTTTAAAGGAGCTTAAAACTAAGTTGTAAAAATTTGTTCTTGGCAGAGAACTTGTGTACAACATCTCAGCTCAAATAAGACTTTTTAATGAATTTTGAGAGAGGGAAGGAAAACCTGAACTGCTTTTTAAGTTGAGGTTACACAGGTGAAGTATACATGGAAGTCTCATGTTAACAAAACTCAGTTTGTAAGGAAGTAGCACAACAGAAACCCCCTAACAGTGTTAGTCCCTTGTCCTGCATTTCATTTTAAATTGAGTTATAGCAATTGAGTGTAACTTTTGATTCATTCTGTGGAAAAGCTTTTGATAGAGCAGCATTCATTGCCAGGGGAAAAACAGACCAGAGGGTACCTGGCATCAAGAAGCTGGGAACTCTGTAGTGGCTAGCCCTTCCCACCATGGGGAAAGGATTTTTTTTATGGTAATGGTAAATCTATTTCTGAAGCAAAGCAGTAAAAATATGCCATCCCTATTTACTCCGTTTTTCAGTGCTGCAGGAGATGCTCTGAGACCATGTTTAATCAATGTATATTTTCACTGGATTAAATAAACCCGAATATTGACGTCATGAAAATAAGCTGAGAAGCCTCGTGGTGAATGCTGATGTGTTTTGCTCTTCTAATAAACACTGCTACAAAATTTAATGAAGTGTGCCATGTTGCTAAAGGTAAATGCAAACAAACTGAGCTATAGACTCTTTGCTTGAGGTGCTGCTGTTTAATGAGATTCGTCACCAAGTAATGTGAGCAGATCCTGGTGACGCAAATGCCAGCAGTCATTGCCTGTCCCATTTCAGGAGGAAACCTGGTGATACTGATTGTTTTCACTGGAAGAAGAAAAAACACTGCAGCAATATAAGTCCTCAGCAAAATGTTGAGCATCACTCACCTTTACTATGCCTTGGGAGCCTAGTTTGCTTTAACTTCTGTTGGGATAGGCTCCCTTCAAATGCAATCTCCATGTAACCTTGTGTTCATCTATTCCCCCTGTTAATGTGCTTTGTCTTTAATAGAAGCTTCCTAAAAGTTCTGTTGAGCATCCACAATGTTGTATATGGTTTGGTGCAGCACTCAGCATGGTGTGTCCCTGGTTCAGACTGGGGCAACTGAGCACAACTGGAAAACAAATAACCCTGGCATAGGGTCCATTTTGTCAGATAGGGGAGTGTGGAGCCTGTGCCTTCAGTGGGCATTTTTGTGCCTTCCAGCTGGAATAGATATACCAATTCCCTCAAGACGGACCAATGACTGTGCTCTTGTGGTTTTCCTTCTAGAATGCCTTCTGTTGTGGCAGGTTTCGTGCTAGTTTAAAAAAAGAGATCTGTTCTTTGGTACTGTTGCTATTGCATGTGTAATATTGAAGCTGCATAATAAAAAGTCACACCAGAAGGTTCTGGAGAACACCTTGAAGTAGTTTTACTGCTGGAGGCAAGTTCAGTGAAGAAGTTTTTATGAGAACTTTAAGGGTTTTTGTTGTTATAATAGACAATTACCTTAACCTTTTAGAAACACATAATTTAGTTCTAAACTAGTTGAAATTTCAGTTTTAAATGTTTTGCCAATGTATGAACTAATTTTGGAAATGCATGGATAACCAAATTGTTGAAAATTCTTACTAGCAAGTGCCTGAAACTTAGGAAGAGATAGCTATGCTATGGTTATAACTGTGGAGTCATTAATGATTTTGCTTCTGTTTTGGTGTTCTAATGATATTTCCAGGTGTGATACAACTGAATGATGTCTCCGGTTATCTTTAAATAGGAATTCAATAATTACTCTGTTTATTGATGAGCCTGTTATTTTTGTGTGTAGAAATAAGACTTTTTTTTTAACAACAGTAAAAATAAGTGATGTTTTGTTTCTGGAGCTGTGTGGCATTTGTTTCTATTCTGTCTTGATTTCAAGCAGCAGCTGTAAATAAACTAATGCTGGTGTTTGATTATGTGAGTTCCTGCTGTGAAATCTACAGTTCTGAAACCCTGAACATGGTTTGTGGTTAAGCCCTTGGTCCCTGAGTGGGAAGAAGACGGAGAGCCTCCCTCTGTTCATAGAAAGGTAGCTGATGTGTTACTGTCTATGATAAGACCTCAAGAGTTAAGTAATGCTTTGAAGTATTTGAAAACATTAATCCTCACATGTGCATGTAAACCAAATATCATCCCCATTTTCTGAGTGGAGAAATACCCACTCACTTTCTCCTGGGACGCCTGCCTCCCACAACTGCCTTAATGTGTTTTTCTTTGGCATGGTCTTCTTTGATACCTACCCAGAGCAACGTAAGATACTTAATAAATGCTTAACATATGAAAATTGTTCAGGTATTTGTGTTTGTTGCCTTACCACATGTGCATGCTTTACTATTTCCAGCCTTCTTTTCACACTTGGACTTTGCCAGCTGTGTGAAATTCAGGTGTAATATCTTCAAGACAGAGTGTGCAGGTCTGCCTAGCACAGTGCCAAGTGCTGCAAACTGGGCAACTTTGCTTGCATGACTTTCTCAAAAGTCATGGGCAACTGAGAGCAGGATTATTTTCCTGGAGCAGGATTACTTTCCTTATGCACTTTGTTAGGAACTTGTTGAAAGTCTAAGATAGATATGGAAGCTTGGGATTTCCCGGCTGTAACAGTGATTTAATACAAAGTCAGTCCCACCTGCACTTTCTAACCAGGCGTTCAAGCACTCCTTGCCCATGCAAATGGATTTGTAGCAGTTTTAGGTCACAGGTGAGCCTTCCCAGCCTGTGTATTTGCAGGAATCTTTGAGCAAAATTGTGCTGCTGTCATTTCCCTTTTCTCTTCCACAGTCACTTGGTGCTGTATGTTGTAGTGAGATTCTTTCCAGGGGTCAGAATTTGCTGATACCAAGTCAAATGAAGGAGTACATTTGCCTCACAGCTTGTCTTCTCTTCAGAAATGACTTTAAGGGACGCAGAAAGGTCTCGACAGTTGAGGAAGCTGTTCTCTTTTATTCCCCAGTGAATCATCTGTTTTTCTTTTCCTCCACTTACCATGCTTGCAGGGATTATCTCCTCCAGTTCTTTTCCTCTGTGGGTGGTCCTCTTCAGCCTGGCTACCCCTGTTCTGCCACAGCTTCCCTGAGCACAAATCCTTTCCAGCCTGTCCTGGGGTGATGGGGAAGGTACTGAATTCTTGGTGGTCTAGAAGTGGCAGCAGTGCTGTGTGGCAAAACACAGGTAACTCAGTAGTTGTCTCAATCCGTTTCCTGGAGGGTGGAGCTGCTCAGAGTTAGAACCACTCTGTGAGGTGGTACCTGCTGGCTCCTGCATGGAAAATATAGTGTTAAAGTGGATTTCCAGTCTTGTGTTGCTAACAGATTCCTGGAATGTGTCTCCATCACCTGTTATCAAATCCCCTTACCTTCACACCAAACCATGCCTGTTTGCAAAGTAAGCACTGGGTGGTTTTGTGCAGGTGACTTTAACAGTATTGTTCTATCATTGGGGGAGGCTGTTGTTCTTGGCTGAAGCCATATTTTAATGCAACTGAAATCTGATTTAGAAATTACTGTAAATGTCAGTTTCCCTGGTGTGACATGGTAAAGACCATAGGAGTAGGAACTAATTTTGCTGAGCTGTTTTTGTGGGGTTGACAGGCATAGTGGGATGCACTCAGCCCAGTGCAGCTGCGTTTTACTTTCCATATCCTCAAAGGAGCAGGGGAACACAAAACAAATGCAAGAATGTTCCTGCAGAAAATAAAAAGAAATAAAGACAGGATAGTCCAGCAGTTGACTGAATGCAGCCATGAAGATGGATGACTGGAAAGGCCAAGGAGCAAAGAACTATTTGAAGCACTCCTAGAGTGGGAGTCTCAGTGACGCTTCAGCGATGACTTATTTAGGTTCCTGATGCTCTTATCCCACTGTGTGAATAAATAAGCAGACCTGGGCTCATGGAAGACACCAGTCAAAGGAAGTTCCCACTGGGGCATACATAGTCTGAAAACTTCCATAAATTGTTCTGTAATATGGCAGTTTCCAATTATGGGTTTTCATAATAAGAAGCTTACTGGCAACCAGTAATGCAAGTTAACTGTGGAAATTTCTATTGCTTTTCTTGGCCCATGTGCACTTCCTGAACAGTGTGTGTTTTGTCCCACATGTCCCATTCTGGTTTTTGAAAGTGTGTCACAACCTGCGTGGGGTTGAGACCCCTGGGAGCTGGCATTTGGACCCCAATAAAAAGGAACAAAAACTGCAAGTGAGGGGCTTAAGGTATGAGCCCCAACATGTAGATGCTTGGTTGATTTGTTTGTTTCCTGCCTTGATGAGTTAGTGTTGATCACCAGTAAGAGATTTTTTTAGACACATGGGAAATAATTTTTATACAGTTCTGAAGAAAACTTCAAACCCTTGGGAGGTATAGGTATGCAAATATCTTGGATAGCCCTTCCAGTACTTTTTGATTAGTTTGCATTGTCAGCCCACTTTCTTCTTACGGGCACGTGCGGGTATAGGCTTGTTTGGTTTGTGAAATGTTGAATAATCTTCAAAGAGTATCATTGTTTCCAGGAAATATGTTTTTCATACACGCTTGTATTGTTAAAAAAAAAAGACATTAATGGATAATACTTTGGTTTGTACAAGCCAACGGTGTGGATTTGCTTGGCATTGCAGCTTTCAAATGATACACACTCAGCACAAGTAGATTCTTTTCTGATTACATGCAAGCACTGTGTAATTATTGCATCTTTTAAAATATGTATTGGTTCATGGTATTGTCTTGAAGTTGAAGATGATCCAAAAGCCTGTCTGCTTCTTTAGATCAGATGCAAACTTGGTATCTTTTTGCAGTAGTTTGCTGAAATTGCAGGGATTTCGGAAAATCATACCTTTGGAGATGTAACCTTACGTTGCTCTCTTCTTCTAAGCCACCCCTCTTGAGTGTTTTATTCTAGGGACTGTGCATCATAGGTTTTGTCCTGGCACCCATTCCGGTGGTGTTGCAGTGCCTGTGCACATTACCAGAAAAAGATGGCTGGGAAACAGTTTTAAAAAAAAAAAAGTTAAACCAAAAAGAAAATAACATACACAAAAGAAAAGAAAACCAGTTCCAGTTAGTAGAGAGGGTTTTGCTGCCGGTGTGGATGGGGCATAATTTGATTTAAATGACTTTTGAAAAACAGTTCTCAAAATTGTTCCATGCATTTTCTTCCTGGCTACTGTTGAAAATATGGAGCTGAATATTTTCTGTGATGTTTCAAACCAATATGTTCTGGCAACCTCAGAGCTGGGCCCTGTGCATTACACTCTTGTTTCCAGTTCGCTGTGGCCTGGAGTGCAACACACAGCTCATGAGATGCACCAAAGTGGGAGGTCTTGCGAGGAGCAGGCAATACAAAGGCCCAAGGTACAAGGAACATTTCGCTGGGGTCCAGCGGGGAGGCTGCCAGTTTTAAGGGCCTCTTTTATGAAAAGAATTTGCTGGTAGGAGATGGAGAAGCTGTCTGTGCCTCCTTGAATTTTGTGAGTGTGCAGGGGAAGGTTGATTCCTGGGTGTTGTTAAAGGCTGGGAGCTGAGCTGAATCTTTTGAGTTTCCCTGGGGTCAAACTTTTCTCACTTGAGGGATTTGCTTTATAGGTGATGGGCTATAGCTAAGGATTCATCAGTGCTTTAAGTGTGACAACATCTAGCTGTTCAGAATAGCATGTGGGTTGGGAAGCTGTGAGATGAGGTGTTGGCTGTATCACTTCTGCTCCAGGGACTTCTGTACCTTGGGGAATGTGTGTGGGAAGGTCAGTGCAATAACAGTAAGTATTCTGAAAATAGAGGCTGTTTTTTTAGCACCAAATCAAATCCCGGGGGTGGCAGCAGGAGTGGAAAGTGTGGAACAAGTTTGTTGATCTGCCTATAGTAATGCACAGCTCTTTGGAAGGCAGTCCCAACAGCACTCTAGGTTGGCTTGCCTACAGAGGAGATGGTACAGCATTCCCTGCTAGGGAATCAAGGACATTGTCCTTCCCCACATCTCTGATACCATTACCCTCAGCAGTGGTTGATCCACGACACATGGGGACCCTGTGCTGAGCAGGGACAGCTACTTACAACAACATTTTGCTGCATCTCATCAGTTTTTAGAGAGTGCAAAAGGCAGGAGAGTACAGATGAAGCTACTTATCTTATTGGAAGAAACAGATGAAATGGACCTGTGGAAACGTGGTCCTGATCCTAGACTGTGTATCCTACAGGCAGCAGTGCAAGAGCCAGACTTGGGAGGGGTGGGTCCAGAGAGACCACAGAGAAGTGGCAGGAAGGGGGTGAAGGCAGAAGTAGACTTGAGGAAAGACAGGGGCAGGGGCAACTGTCTCCTGGTCAGTGATAATGAGGTGTAGATAAACATGTTTGGAAGCACAATGTAGGTGTGGGATGAGGGCCAGGGCGACGGGAATGGGGAGCTTTCAGAGGCAAATGACAGGTCAGAGACCAGATAGGGAGTGGAAATATGTGGTGAGGTGACAGTTCTTGTTTTGGCTTTAGGATTCACAAAGGTCAGTCTTGAGAATTTTCCCTGTTGATGCTTTTCCATTTGTTTTTCTGGTTATTTGTGCAAGACAGTAGGAGAAGAACTTCAGATGGACTTGGAGGGAGCACGCTGTAACCTGGATTGCTCAGGTACAGCCTGAAGCACAGAGAGATGAGTGAACAGCTCAGGAATGAGGTTTATTGGTAGAAGCAGAATGAAGTATTGAGTTGAGGTGGCTGTTTGGAGATACAGGGTTTTTTTCTGCAGTTAATTTTGTTTCTTGTGCAGCTGCCTGACAAGCCTGGATGTAGGGCTGTCTGTTAGGTTGGACTAAACATCGATGCTCTGATTATTCGAATTAACTCTGCAGTAAAAGCTCACTTTGCAGGTTAATCTGAGCAGAGGAGTTGCGGGATTCTGGGGAGGGGTGGCAAGATGGTTTTGGGGATTCAACAGGTTTGATGGCCATACTGCAGATCTGCCTCTATATTTGATTTTCAAACACAGGCCTTAGATTTCATTTGTTTCTCTCCCACTTCTCAGCTACTGCAGTGCGTGCAAGTCAAAGCAGATGCTCAGAAGTCAGTTTCCAAGAAGCCTTTGTGTACTCAGATCATTTACCCTTTGAATCCACAAGCAGGATGGTATTGTAGTGATTGCTGCAACAAAACTGTGTGTAACATCTGGGAACAACAGAGTCCTTTGGGGAGAACCAAGTAGTCTATTCCTAATCAAGAGGGAGAGATTTTAATATGGATGTTTGTATGATTATTGCATTCAATGTGATGTCTGAAATGTAAACTATAATGTGCTGTTAATATAAAATAGCTATCTTGGGGGCTGTTAGCAAGTGTTTCTAGTGATTTAGAATTAAAAGATTATAAAAGAAAAAAAAATCCAACCACAAGCCACAACAATACCCCTCAGTCTGACATTATTGTTATTTTAAAAGTACTGCCATAACTGCTCCTACTGAGACTAGTCACCTTTACTGAGTTGTTGTCTTGTCAGAGCTGTTTGGTGTGTGTGGGATTATGAAGAAAAGGAAGGGTGCTTGGGACAGGTGTTTCTTTTCTTGTAAGTGCCATCCTTTCTTTATCCAAGAAGCAGCTAGAGTGAGCCAGCCTTTGTTTGGTTACTCTTTTCAGAAAAGCAAAGAGCTTCCTCAGAGTATTTATGGTAGCTTGGCTCTAGTATGCATGTATGAGCTGTGACAGCATCCTCCATTAGCCAGGCTCCATTCCCACTCCCTCGTGAGGGAACATTAGGGAAACAGCTTTTAAGAGAAACCTATTTAATATGGCAAAAGCTGGGAGACGAAGAGATGCAGGTGTTCACAGCGCTGGTATGAAATGTGGTGTTTGTATTAGTGTTGTGGTAGCAACGGTGCTTTTAACAAGGGGATGATAATTTGGTCCAAAGCCCCTGTTTTCAGCTGTCCTTCTTTTGAAATAACTGCTTTCAACCTGTTTTGAGACTTGTTGCTTAACTAAGGCTCAGCTGCAGAGAGGACCAACAGCTCTGACCTAAACTTTGTCTCCCTACCCAGTACTGAGCATAATGACTTACGTTTGGCTAGAGCAGAACTTGTGTTTGATCAAAGTTTTTTTCAGAAGAAAGGCATCTTACGTTGGTTTGCAAACCAGAGGGTAGGCTTGGGCTAACGCCTTGTTTCCATTCGAGCTGTTCCCATATTCAGTCCTCCCTGTTTTATGTGAGTTCTTTGTGTGCTGTGAACCTTCTTCAGCTCCCACTCGCTGGTGAATCGACTGCACCTTTCTGTACAAGCACAAGGAGCTTCTTTGTGCATCAGTTGTCTGCCCCAGTGACCTGAGTGGCTTGTCTGAAAATCTTTTGACGAGGATACCCATTCTGAGTCTGAGTACTCATCAGGAGACACTTTACTGGATTGTGACTGACTTATGTAGAAAAGGTGTTGAGCTTTATAATTTCCATTCTTCCTCAGTATCCTTATAGAAATACTCTAAAACCAGCATTTTGAGTGAGATGAAGAATTTAATTTTTATTGAATCTGTGTCCAAAACAGCTGTAGTGAAAATGGTTCTGCCTTCTTATCTGCCAGATGCTTTCAGTGAGGGAAGTCTCTTTGCACAAGGCTTCATTGAAAGCAGTGACCCTATGTGGAAGGTTTTTAGCAGTTTTTAGCCATGCAAGGTGCATTCATCCGGCTGTGTCTAGTCTAGCAGTCATCCATGTTTCTTCTTCAGATCTATGAGGATTCACTGATTGCTTGTAAGGATCAGAGATGAATATGAAAGAAAAGCAAACCTACTAGTGTCAGGCTTAAACACTTTGGGGGCTTGGTGCATTTATTAGAAAAAAGCCTGTGGGTTAATAGCTCAAAGATTATTGAAAATCACTGGTCAAGTTCAGCAGTTTGAGATTACAGGTGCTGAGGAGGCAGCAGCAAAAACTCTATACCTGATTTGAGAGTAAACAGGCCTGGGCTTTGTCCTTGTGTGGAGATTTAGGTGGAGAGTCTGCAAAGCTTGGATCTAACAAGACAGATAAGAGATTGATTCTGGCAGAGAAGGCCATTTCTTCTATAGCACAGGAGGTGACTCCTGTGCTTTCAGATGCACAGATTCGCAGTTCAATTTTCTGTTGGAACAAGTTCCTCCTGGGTATGGACAATGGGACATTCAATGGCTACTTCAAGACTGGGCTGGATGCTCTGCTGTCCAGATTGTACAGGTCCATGCCAGGATGTTCTTGCCCACTCGCTGGTCTTTATTATATTTATGGTTGAAATGGGATTTTCATTCAAAGAATCCTGTGTTCTGTCAGCTATGAACCAGTCACTGTGGGGTAGAAACTTGATGCTTGTTTAGTGATGGATGTCTGTTATAAGCTGGAAGAAAACTTATTTGTACACTATCTTCAGGTCAGACATTCAAATAAACAATTGACTTTCATCGAAATATTTAATAAAACTTAAAAAAATTATTATTAAAGAGCATATAAAAATAACTGTAAGGTTGACATTTTACTTCCCAGATCAGGAAGTTAAGGTCCTTTTAAGGCACTTTAATGATGCATCCTGTAATGTTTGCATGCCAGTGGGGTCATACATTTCATGCAGATGCAGCAAGGGGGAAATCCCATTTCTCCAGGTCTGTGCAGGGCCAGCTGCACTGGCAGGGAATGGGACTCTGTACTGCACGTATGACTCCATGATAGACTGAGACAATTGTGTATTTGCTTTGCTCTGTGTCTGTGATCAGAACTGACCCCTTCTAGCTGTGTGCATTATGCCATGGATAAGCTGCAGTAATGTAAGAAGAAACAGGAGAGTGCAGTATCATCAGATTCTTGAGTCTGAGATGCTGCTTGTAAGAAATGCTTAATATGTCATGGTTGGATTTTCTGCTGCTCATAGGCAGAAGGATCCTGCTCTTTGGAGTCTGTGTGATGAGCTCATGTTGGCCAGCACCTCTGATCATCTTAAATCGAGTAATTGTATCCACTGAGCTCCCGATTTTGTAAAGTCTTATGCAGCTTTCTAGTCTTGTGATGTACAGCTTCCCTAAATTTTTGGTCTGATAAGAGAAATTTGGGGTGAAATCCCCTTCTCTGTTACGTATGAGATCAGCCTAAATGGTCTCTCTTGGCCTTAAAAAGAAAACAAATCCTGTCACCCAGGCTTACCAGCATCTGGACATTTTGCTGATCTACTCTGCATGGAGTTCATGATTTTGTGGACTCTGGAAAACTTTACTTAAAAATTGCTTTGCAAATCCATAAGGAAATGTGTGCCTGGGGATTTAGGTAGTCACAGCTGGAGTATTGTGCTGCTTGTGGCAGCAGTGTGTGTCCTCTAGCTTGGGGGAAGCACAGCAATTTTAGCATAGAGAATTTTAGCATTCATTTAAAATGAAATCTGTTTCTGCTGCCTTCTTTAATACCACGTAAACTCTTCAAGGATAACCTTTCCACTGCTGCATCTTTAGAGAAGTGTTTCCTCTCATAAGATACATTTGATATTTGCTGCTTTACATATAAGAAACATACTAATTTAGGACCCAAAACACATCTCACACTCTCCAAAGAACGACTGGGATAGAAAAAAATGCAGACAAAACTTGAAGGGGTTGAAGAAAATGAACTCCTGCTGCAGTTGCACACTTCCACACATCTGGTGCAATTGAAATTTAAGAGCTGAATACATCCACATCTGACCATGGTAGGGTCCAAACATTACTGTTGACACTGGTTTTCTTTTTGGATAGGTACACTGGCAGAGTCACTAGCATGTGGAGCCTTGTCAGCTCTCTAATCTAATAGACTGTTCTTGCCCAGACCATTGTGTGTCAGTATTTTATGTACCAAATGTAGCCAGGTTTAATAATCAGCCATTTTCCCACCTACTGCCAAACTTTTTCCGTTTTTTGTCACAATTTAATGTTTGAGTCAAAATCTGCTATGGTAACAAATTATATACATGTTAAAAAATGAAAATAAAGATGGAAAGAAGTCACAAAAGGTAACAAGAGTTCAAAACAATGTCATTTGAGTTTTTTATTTTTAAAGACTTGAATCCAGCCCCATTTTAAAATTGATTTTATTTCTCTTATGCATTGTGAAAAGCTTGCAAAGAAATGGATACTGCTTGAAAGCCTGACTGTAGCTCTGTGTATGTAAAGCTGTGAAAGTAGTCCCAGTACAGGTCTGATTTGATCTATTTGCTTTTTAGTTACTAATGAATAATTTGTGGAGCTTTTTGACTTACATTTTCTTGCTTGAAACCGTTGCCTTCAGGTAGCACCTGTTGGGGTTATTTATGTTTATTTCTAGCAACTATATAGATCATATAAAGTATGTTACCAAAAAGTTGTTTTTCTTGTTTTATTGCATTTTTTAAAGGGCCCTTCAGTTGCCTTGCTGGTGGCATGAGTTGCTGCTGTCATGTACTGGGTTATGATGCTGAGGACTGGGGACCTTGGAGGAGCATCTCTGGGGACTTACCTGCCTGGCAAACACCAGCACCAGCTGGAGGGGAGCTCAGTCACCGGGAGGGCAGTGGAATGGAGTCACCCAGTATCTTTGTGATTTTAATGTTTAGTAGGTTATTTCTTATTCTGTGCTGATTTTCATCTCACTCTGAAGTACCATAGCTTGAGTGAAACATTAACATTTTGGAAACTGAAACCTGGATCTAGGTTCTGCAGCTGTGTAGGTGTTTGCAGCTCACTGTTGGTTGCATGAAGGATGCTGGTAAAGGCTTGTGTGTCCAAGGTATCAACCACTTTGGTCATTATATCCTCAGCTGGAGCAGTTTCTGGCCCTGTCACATGCAGTGAGGGATGCCACCCGGGCCTGGTGTGTTTGCTCCACTGGGACTTGTGCTCTTCTTCAGTAATTTAATTTGGGGATTTGTGTAAGAAATGGCAATAATTGAGTGCCCTTAACAATAAAAACACAGCCTAAAATAAATGTAAAGCTTGGTGCCTTACCAAGCTGCCACAGTCCAGTTCTTCCACTGGTCACAGGGCACCATGTTCTTTAATCTGTACTTTTTCAGTCTGTTCCTAATTGTGTGGCAGAGCTTTGACATGATCCCGGCATTCACTGGAAGTGTTTAAGTTTTGGGATGTCCCAGCATGATTAGTGTGTCTTGGTGAACAATGGTCTAAGCAACTCATGATATTGTAGTGTATCCTCCTCCCTGCCTGTGTTTACTCCTAACTTCTGCAGAGCTGATTAGAGGCTTGGCAGGAACTGTATGGTTATGCTCTAGATACACTTTGGATACATTATTGTCACAGTTGAGCTATTGCAAAAGCTATGCTGTTCCAGTCTTTATCCTACTGAGGTACCTCTTTTGATTGTGCAGTATCTGTGGCTAATTACATGGCAATTGCAGTGTGCCACCAGCCACTCACAATTCATTGTCAGCTCCTTGGGGATGCAAATGAAAAAGGAAAGATAATGTTTTCTTTCTTCAGTCCAGTGATTTAGCGTGCCTCTGTTTTTTTAATCCCCTGCTCCTTCAGGTAATAAAGCCAGATGGTAGTGACAAAGAAACAGAAGTCACACATGAATCAGATGTCCCTGAGGATATGCTGGGGACTTGCATTCCACAAGAGACAAGGAAAGGCGATGCTCAAAGTCCGGATGTCATTATAGAAGCTCAATTTGATGATAATGATGCAGAGCATGGACAAGACCACTTGCAGGATACGTTGACTGATGACATTAAGAAACTTTCCCTGGATACCGGTGAAAAGGGTGAGTAGATCAGATTGCTGATTTAGCCCTTTATTTGTGCAAACTATTTATTTGGGCAAACTATTGAAGTGTTATGTGGTTGCCTTGCTTTGCTGTGAGATATAAAATACAGGCATAAAAGCTTAATGCCTTATCACTTCTATCCCTTTCTGCTAAACTGTCTTCATGGTTTTGAATGCATATTAATGGCTGGGGTTTATGTAGTTTTGATTGGCGCAAAGTAAATCTGCGAAACAGAAGTCACACCTTTAGATTTGCAATTCTCAGGGCTGTCTGGGGATGGCTCGTTGCTGTTTAATTCAAGATGCTGCTGTAGCGGTTTCCTTCCTTGCAGCTTGGCTGGCCAATCTATGTGTCTCAGTTTGGGGATAAGAATATATTTCCTTGGGGCCAGTTAGGTTTGTTGCTGTTTTCAAACAGTTGAGTTATGAGCAACTTAAAGATTTGGTCCGTTTAAAAAGAAAATTGCACTAAAACCTAAAGCCAATTATGCAATCTGTTTTGAAGGCAAACCTATTTTATTCTGAATCTGAATTCCTTCCAAGCCATCAAGTGTTGCTTAGGGCAAAATAAAATAGGTTCCCCTGTCCCAAAACTAATGCTTATGCAGCTCTTTGCATGTCCTTTCTAGTACTAAATCCCTTCCTGAAGAGCTGTGTGTTGAAAGGATTCTGACAATTGGCACATTTAACATGTGCCTTCAGCTGCTCATGAAAAGTTTGCTGGGACAGATATTCTGGTGTGTTCCTGTTGCTTGCCCCAGTTGTTCAGAAAAGATGGCGGTAGCTCAGGACCTAAGTAGTTGTTGGACTGACAAATCTTGGTGGGGGTTGTAAAGCTGTCCTATTTAATACCATGTGTTTTCCTGAGGTGCTACTTTTGAAGATGCACAGACTCCTGCCAGTACTGTTGGTAGAATTCCATTATTCACACCCATCTGTTAACAAAACAGGAAATAATATTTGAATGGAAGTGTTGCAGTATTTATGACAAAACATTGGTTTCACCTCATGAATAGAGCTGCCACCTTACCAATTTGTGATGCCATTTCCTTCTGGGTATCTCCACTGCTGAGTTCCTGCCAAGGCGTGTGAACCAACTCATATCTTGTTCCTTTCCTTTCCAGGATTCAGCTTGATTTGGGAGTTACTCATCTTGTCTGTGGAGGTTTTACACAGGTGGTTTTTAACCCCAGCTGTTTGCAGTCTATTGCAGCTGCACACCATTGGGCTGCTTTGACTCAGCAATTCTCCTGAGTCATGTGTTGTGTCTGTTGCATCTTTGTTGCTTCTCATAGCAATGTCAAATTAAATGTTGGAGAAATACATTCTAGTTTAATACCAGCATCTAAAATAAATACAGGTTTGAGCTAGTATTTTACTTTAGTTTTGTGACTGTGCTTTAGTTTGAAGAGTTGATGAGAGTTATTTTTTTGGGGGGCATCATAGTTCCTTGAGATGCTCTGGAGTGACCTGCGTTGGAGGTTATCAAGTCATCTCTCAAAATCTGTGCCATCTGAGTAGGTTTTGCCATTTGCTTCAGTCTTTGGAGAATATTTACAGGACAAATGTGAGATCAGCTTACTGTCTGTACAGCTGAAATCCAACTTTTCCACTGCAGTTGCCTAAGCCAACTCTTTTCTTTTGTTTTCAAGGCCTTTCCATGTTCATCCTTAACAAGCGTTGTGGCTGGTATGGATGTGCCAGTTAGATTTCTGCTGAGTTTGTATTTTGCTATCACCTCTTTTAATACTTGCTTCATCTTCGTTGGCCATATAACCCATATGGAGTTTTCCCTAGTTTCTTCTTTCTTTGCTTTTTAATGCCCTCCCTTTTTTATACATATAAAGTTTATGATGCTGCTTTTTCTGAAGGTGTTTTTGAGTAGTTGATGATTGCTTTGGCTTGTTTCCTGTCCTTCATACAATTTCTCATATCATCACTTATCCAGATTTTAAGTCTTGCCTGGAAAACAGCTATAGTTATTCTAGCATCACTGATAACTGTAGTGAAAAAAAAGAAAAAATCCTGCCAAATTCAGCCTTCGCAGGTGTGGCTCAAAATGCTTTTTTAAAAGCACCAAACATACACTTTTTCAAGGCAGAACTTAACCTTAGAGGGTGAAATCCTTTGGACTTGCTAAGGCCATCCACTGGAATGTAGTGCTGGTGTCAGAGGCAGAGAGGTTGGGAGGGCTGGGCTGTGGTGAGTGGAGGTGCCCTTCCCTGAGTAACGTGGGCCTCTCCTAGGAGAGCTGCTTGGCTGATGCTGCCAGTTGAACTTTCTGCATATGAGCCTTTTCTTTCATGTTACATCCCTTCTGCTGGAAACAGCTACTGCAGCAAAACAGAGAGGTGGATGGAAGTTGGAATTCGCAGGGGGATTTCTTCCTGACCCGCCAAACCCAGTGCTTGCTTTCCCTGAGAGCACTGCTTTGCAGGGTTTATCACACAGCCCCATTGCATGGCCTTATGCACAGAAGAGAGCAGGAGGAATTTTCTGTCCCCAGCAGAAGTCTTAAATGAACACTTGTGATGGGCTTTCTTCCTTTTTTGGAAGGGTTTTTTGAAGGTTTCAAGCTGGCCAAAGATGCTATCAAAGATATTCTATTAATGAAATAAAATCAAGAAACAGTCTGTCATGTTCCCATGTGGACTTCATGTATGTATTTGCATACATATACATGTATGTGCATGTGTATATTTATAGAAAGATCCATATATA
>VZTX01001612.1:71977-209640 GCA_013400915.1 Pardalotus punctatus
TATATATATATATATATATATATATAACCCAAAATTCAAATGAAACAAAAAACCCATGAGATTTCTGGAGATGAAAAATATCCATAACTACTGTAATGGAATCAAAAGTAAATTTTACTTATTCTGGGAAAAAAAACAGAGCCAGTCTGAGACAGTGCTCAAATCTTTGTGCCTGAACACAAGCACTGCAGTTTGCTGCTCTCAATTGCAAGATGCCTTTTGTCCTTTCTGATGTAGGAATAGGATTGTGCAATATCTCTTCTGGCTCATTTGTTCTGCTGCTGATGGTCAGAACGAACCATGAAGAATAAAAGTAGACATGCCATTCAAATAAGAGCACTCTGGGAGTGCAGACTGTTTTGATGTCTTTTTTACCTTGGCCTGTGTCCCATCCCTTCTCATGCCTCTGTTCTTCAGAGCACAGTTGCCCTCTCGATCTCTAGTTACATGCTGGGGCAAAGAATTTTGGGGTTGGCCCTTATTGTCAGAAATTCTGAAGCATGAAACATTGTGTACGCTGATTATGGCCCAGATTTGAGGGACTGAACTTCCCTGAAGTCATTGTACCTTGGATTTCCTTGTGCCTCTGTGGGGCTTAGGGCAAACTGGTAGAAATTGTTATTATGCACAAGTCTGCAGCCTTAGACTCAGATGTTGGATCTGTCTTCACTAAGTGCTGCTGTTATGAGAGCTGTGCTTCCTGCCTTTCGCTTCCTGAATCCCCAGAAGGGATGGGATAAGCAAGAGGGAAGTCCATGGAAATGAAGGGACCACTGCCATCAGCCTAATTCTCAGCCCGTGTACTTTCTTGTGCTCATAAAAGTGTGTCAGTCTTGCTGTGTTCAAGGATATCTAAATAGAAGTTCATAACTGGTGTCGCTCTGCCAGAAGTTGCCCTGGTCAAACGAGTTTGCTCTGCTTTTCTGGATGCTTCTTGCAAAGAAGCGGGGTTAAAGATTTTCTTCGAAAAGTTCAGTTTAGGAAGCGGCTGCCATTTTCCTCTCCTGCACCTGGTTCTACATGAAGAACAGTATTGTCCTGTTCTGAAGTTAAATTGTCTGAATCTTAAGCTTTGGTAATTGGTCTTGCAAAGCTGAAAATATCTTTTCCTCTTGCATTTTCAGCTGTATTTCCAAAGTAAATATCTGCATGCTGAACAAACTTGCTGGTTTTTTCCTTAAAAAGACAGTAAGAATGAGCACCCTGAAGAAAGTTTCTCAGCTGCCTTAGTAGTGTCCTTCAAACCCTCTCTGGAATTTCTGTGTCCTGTTGAAATGCAGGCAGAGAGGTAATAGCATCCTGACAGTAGTCTGAACCACCAGCTTATACACAGGAAAGATTAATTTCCTGTAGTACTTGGTACTGACATGCAAGTCCTCTGTGTTGTACCCCAAGACCTCAACTTACTCTGTGTCACTGCTGTCCACAGAATTCATTCACCAGTCAACATGACCTTTGCCAGGTCTGTAATTCTTTTCTTTAATCCTCATTTGCGCTGACTACTGCAACAGAGGTCATGTAACTTTTATCTTACCACTTAGTAGTGACCTAGAATGTATTATTTCTGTGACTTTTCACTGCAGTAGGAGGATTTTCTGTATACTCCATTTCAATATGTAATAAAAAATGGAAACTCTCTGTATCTCTCAACCTGGGAAAAGTGCAAAATGTTCTGTACAGAATGGTTTATGGTGCTGTATCCCTACACAGACTTGTGTGTCACGTGAGTTTCCTACAAATGTGAGCTGTCTCTTGTTAAATATTGGAATCAGATTACTCTGACAAAGAAACATCAGCAATTGAACAGTAGCAGCTATTTGAACTCATGAGAATGGCAGCTGTTCTCATAAAAGTGCCTCAGCCCTTCTTAGCAAAATGATATTCAAATAAAAGTTTGTAAAACCGTGTCGCTGTGCCAAAAGCTATCCTTGTCAATCTCGTTTGCTCAGCTTTTCTCAACTCTTCTCATGGGAGATCTTACTACACCAGATACACAGAGTATCCTGCTTCCCACGGGGGTGGAAGTCATCAAGCTGGTGGACTGGCTGCCCTGGCAGCAATCAGAGAGTTGTGTTTGTTCAGGATTTCCACTTACACCTACACTACTGCAAATCAGAGCTGGGATATGTGAATGTCCGAAGCTTGCTCGCTGCCTTGACATAATGAAGTTTGAAGAGAAATAGCTCCTTTACAGGCAGAGTAGACTCCTGTGAACTGAGTAACCAATGGATAATGGGTAGGATCAACAGATTTTGGAAACTGCTGCAGAACTTGCTCGTGTCTCCCTGTCTGTTCTGCATTCACCAGGTGGACAGTGGTCGATCTCTTTCAAGTCAAATGTGACTCTCAGTCTCTAGTAGTCCTGATAAGGTCAGAAATGATAACCTAAAATTGCATGGTGTCCACACTGCTGCTGACTGGAGGCTGTATTTTGAGTATTTCAGGATTGCTTGGCTTAACTGAAACGGTGGTGTTTGGTAAATTCACCATATGGTTGTGTAATAATGGCATCAAACCTTTCTTATCTCAAGGTGATGCTCTGGAGTCAGTGCTTGGAAGGGTTTTTGGATCTTTTTAGCAAAATAGAAAAAATGTATTTATAATGCAGAGCTTAGTGTCTGTTTTGCACTTCTGCACTTTCTCATGGTCACTTCCATGTTCCCTCTTGTGCTTTTGTGTCCTCTCCTTTTAAGCTTGACAGGTTGCCTACTTGCCTTTTGTGCCTTCCTCGGACAGCTGGGGTCCTGCAGTGTCTTGGATTGGCCCAGGCAGTGTTCAGAGAGTTACTGCTGTTCCTCTCCTTGGGCAGGTCTGGTAGGGAAGGGATGATGGTGACAAAAAGCTGGACTACATGCTGACCTTCTGCTCAGGCTCACCCTTCTTTCGGTTTAGCTGCCATAAAGTCTGGCAAATTTGGAGTCCACCAACGTCACTGGCTGCTGGAAGGAACCAGTGTTCTTCTCCCTCCTCTTCAGAGGCTCCCGTTCCTCTGAGTGCTTTTAAGGAGCTTCACTGTTCTTTCCTAGCCTGCAGCTTTCTGGAGATGGATCGTCTCCACTGCATAGCTCTTAGCATTTCTAGGCCACAGCAGAGTGAAAGCTCACCAGGAAATCTTCTCAGTTACACGGCTTTTAATAGAAATCCTTGAGGTGGAACTGTCAAAAATCAGATCAGTTTCACTCTGCTGAAGCCTGGAAAGCCAGCAGAGAAGCTGGAGCTGTTTCAGCTGCTTGAGACAGCTCTGTATTAGTTTATCCTAAGTTCATGTTTGTGGGTATCTGGATCTAGCTCTTCTGGTTGTTACTATAACTTTTCTTAAATAAGAGCATACATTTCTAGCAGAATAAAGAGTATATCAACTGAAGAAAAGTGTTCTACTGGTATTGAATAAATTGGGCTTTATGGTTCCATTGATTAAATGCTACAGGCTGAAAAAGCTACAGTTATTCTTTTGTTGTACAGCTGAAGCCTGCAATGGAAGTTAATGTTGGGAAAGTTCCTTACACTGTTCTTCCCTAGTAAGTTCTCTTGACCCCCAAATGACTTCTTAAGTACTGGAAAAAAATAAATTACTTAGGCAATTAGGTAACAGGAATTAGATTAAGTTCAGCATATTACCATATGTTCCTGAGTTCACCTGTGTTTCTCCTTTGAGTTACAAGTTTAGGTCAAGTATATGAGAGGGCATGATACTGAGAGTGAATGGTGGGTGTGGAGATAAACAGAGCATGGTCATTGTTAACAGCAAGATTTCCAGGATGAAGCAGATTAGGATTCATTCAGCTAACATATTTTCCATGGAATGGTAATATTGGACGCACAGACTTTAGGAACAAATGCACATGCAGGAAGGAAGAACATTAAGTAAATAGGCAAAATACTCAATGGAATTGTTTTCCTAACATTTTAATTTTGCTTGCCATTAATGTAATAAAACTGTATTTCTGTAGACTGTAGCACTACCTGATTTTTTGTAGGTTTAATTCTGTCACAATAAGGTTTCCAACTCCTGCATTGACTGATAGCTTCTCAAGGGCATGAGAAGGCCAGGAGGAGGTCTGAGTAGCCATGCTCTGGGTGTAGTAATGTTATGTGGCTACTGAAGCAGCTCTGATCTGATCTGCTGGGCTAGATGGCAGCTTCCCAAAATTATGTTGATCCTTGCTGTGGATCGGACTTGGAGGGTTCTAAGGAGAAGTGACACTTTTGTCTCATCATTCTGCCATCTCCTCCATCCCTCCTTGTGAAGGTGGCTAAATATAAGTAAATAATTACATGCTTGGCTGCCTTGTGTGTCTGAGGGAGCCAGCTGTACTCAGCTCTTCACATTGCCTTTGCTCTGCTACTGCAGATGCTTCTCTGTGCTCTACACATCTGTTATTAAGCCTTTCCTCTCCCTCTCTGAGGGTCTACTCCTGCCTGTGCATCTTCAAAAATCTTGATGCTAATCATCTGAGTCTCCCAGTTCTCTCTTCAGCGTGCTGTTGGGCAGGCAGGTGTGTGTGCTCAGGTGTTAAGACATGAACAGCTGTGGCAGGGGGAGTTGGGGGAGTTTGCTTAAGTTGCGTTTCAAAAATAAACATCTCTGAGGAGGTTAGTCCTGTTCATTAGACACACAGTTCTGCAATGAGACAACTCAGGAGTGCTGCATGGTTTGGAGCTGCTTTACTTCTTACCTGCAGAGCCCTCTTCCATTGCACACGGGAGCTGTTAGGCTGATTTTGGACTGGCTGCATGTATTAAATTCCAGGGCTGTTGGCTTAACAGTCTTGTTGCAGTGAAATACCTCTCTTTCTCTGTGTGTGGAGATATAAATACAAAGTACTGCTTTTTCCACGATGTTTTCCTAGATGACCCTACTTATATGCTGTTTAAAATAGGTTCCAGTTTTGGATAGTACCTGATGTCAAGGGAAATAGCGCTTTCCTTCCTCCCTACCTTTCAGTAGGTTTGTGTTCTGAAGAAGAAAGGTGTTCTGTGCCAAAAAACCATCAGTTGCAGAATATGAAGAGTCCTTGTACTTTCTTCTAAACAGCAATGTCTCCTTCTTGTAATCCCTAAAAATTAAGATTGTATTAGAATAGTGTAACCCAGAGCAAATCTGGGCCTGCATGTATCGCTTTCGGGTTGAAGGGAGTTTCATTTCCTAATGTCTATTGTGTGCTGATATAGACAGAATTCAAAAAACACATCCTTTGTGAGTGTGACACATAGTCCTGGATATATTTATAATGAATTGGTCTGTTTTACACCACTTATGTATTTGGTACTAAAACATAATACACTGAAAACTGCTCCTTGAAGCCGACATCAGAGAACCTAAGTGGTGTTGTTTCATCAGTAAGTGGTTGGCTTTACCACTGAAAGGCTTACAGCTGTGCTGGTATCTGAGCACTGAGCTGAAGAACACTGTTTTCTGATGGGATTCTCAAATACTCCTATGTAGAGTAACCCAAATTCTTAAGTACAGTTTTTTCCTAGCTGAAGTAGCAAACATTGAACTATTTTCTTTAAAAACTTGGCTTTTTCCATCCAGGGAGGGAGATTTTTTTTTTTTTTCAGTAAGTTGTGTTTGAGATCTGAAACTGTGATATATTTTCATTTGCAAGTGGATATTGCATCTTTAATTGTATTCTTTTTGGACAGAATTGTAAATTTCCACAGTGACCAATGCAAACCTAGTGAAAATAATTTTGGATCTGTCATAAGTAATCAGAATTCTAGTCTGATGATTTTTGGGCCACTTTGGCCACCTTTTAATGTGATGGTAATTGAATTGTAAAAGGAAATTTGGGGGGCTTTAAAAAAAGTAATGTTTGACCTAGGAATGCCTGTCAGGCAAAGTTGTGTATTGAAGCTGGCTAAACCAGTCTCTTACAGAGGCAGGCAAATTCCAAGTGTCCTGGATCTACTTCACTGGTAATAACATAACTAATTTGAGTTGCTTTTTGTGTCTAGTGCCTAATTTTTTTTTGAGTAAGACTATTACAGTTTTGGTTTGTCAGATAATCGCTGAAAGGAAAACACTGAGATTATAATGCAGTTTCACTGGATCCTGGTTGCTGAAGTGTGTTTTCGCTGTAAGATAAGCTTATGAAGTACTGCCCAAGCTAACATAGTAAATCTTTCTCAGAAAACATGTCTTTGCCTAGGGTGGAAATATTGAATGGTCATTGGATAACCACTGCAGTAAAGGGGTCAGAATAATTCATTTTTAGTTTGGCATAATGCAAGGAGTTTCTTCCCACCTTCCCTGCACAAAATCCTGCTCCTCTCATAAGTTAACTCGCCTTTAGGATTGCCTCCATGCCTCTGCCCTGTTGTGGGGGATGTTTGTATCTCTCAGCTCAGATCTTCTAGACCACCAGTCACTAGTGGGGGTCTGTTACCTCCCCTCTCTGCTCAGCTTCACTACAGGGGAGGAGGATGTGTAATGAAGGAGACGAACTCCCAGAGGTGTATTCAGGGAACTCAGGTATCAGACCCTCGTGGAAGATTATTGCTGCTGTGATTCAGGTTTCTGTGCAGTAATGCGACAATTTAGCCAGGTGGACGTTGGATCTGGGTAGTTGTTCTTTCTGAGCCGAAGGTTTTGTCACAGGGATTCCTCATGGCTGGTGCTCTGCTGCTGTAGTCCCCTGAGCATTAGATGTAGCCCTGATGCCAACAGAATTTTGGCTTCAAAAGGAGCAGCTACAAGCTATAGGGAAGTCCACATCTCTTAACTCCAGTTGTACAGTGATCCTCATGTCTCCCCAGACCTTTGTTTCAGGAGCATTTGTTTCCCTGTTAGTAAATGTGTGTGATGGCATTTAAGATACTGAAGTTGGTTAAAAAAGATGAGTAAGAAGTGGTTTGGTGGCTGGGATTAGCTTCCTTTTTTCTTTCTGTTGATGGAATAGTTGTAAATCCTAGACTGCCTGCTGGAGTCTCTCATGATCCTGGGATTTTTTGGGAGGGATGCTGCAATTGGAGAGACCACCCTCTTCAGCCAGCCAAAGGCCCCTAATTGATGTTGGCCATGAAGGAAAAGGCAAGTTCTACTGTGTGCTACAGTGAGAATTTAGGTGCTTTCTGATATCTGTACTGGGTTCACATGGGGCTCATCTTCAGCAGGATGGGGGGCAGTGCCCCAGCCCTGAATGTCCTTCATCCCAGGCAAGGGAAGGCCTGGCCTCCCATTTACTGTGCTCTGGGTGACAATTGCATCCTGGTGCTCCTGTGCTTGTGTGTTACTTCCCCAGGACGTCACTGCTGGCGTCTTTTTGACAGAGAAAACTGCTTCAGTGAAAATTACTAAGTGACTTTTTGGTGCGATAGGAGTTGGAAGGATAAGTGGAAAGAGGGCAGTGCTAACAAGGACATGTTCCTCACGTGACTCTGGCTGCTTTTTTTCATTCTTGCCTGCTGGACCTTGAGTCACTGCTGCTGTTCTGCTACGCTGGGAGAGCAGCAAATGCAGCTCTGGCTTTTTTCCCAAACATGCTTAGATCTGGTTTCTATTCCCACCAGTATGTGCTGTTCCTTGGGGAGAGTTCACTCCTGTAAAGCCCTGGGCTTGTGGCAGGTGTGCCTAGAGGCTTGGCCTTTGGAAGGCTCCCAACTTCCACTTGTCCTCTGCCCCGTCCAGTGTTTCTTTGTTCCAGATCATCCTGTTCTTTGCCCCGGCTGTCTTTATGATTGACACACCATAAATTGTTAACTGATCACTTGAAAATTTATAAGAAAATAAAATGGCTTCTTGCTTCTGTTCTTTGCAAAGTGATTGCCTGGTGTGACCTTTAGCTGGCAGAAACCTTAGAGGAGGTAAGCAAATGAAGTAGCCTTGGTATCCCCACTTTTTAACTGCTTACAATTATCCAAGCAATTTTTTTCCACAATTTGTTTGTCACCATGAAACTCTGGGTGGTTTTATCCTTTAGTAATGCTGGTTTTGGCAAGTCTGAGTTCATTTCAGTAGAAGTAAATCAGAAATGGTTTTGCTGCTTCTATTATTGGTGCGTTTTTTAGGAAAGTAGAATTTTATTTAAACCCCTGAATACCTGTTCATTCTCCTCTCAGCGTTGCTAGCAAGTCAATGAAGATAAAAGTAAAGTCACTTAGAAAAAGTTCTCTGGGGAGAGGAAGAGCAAATCAGAAGGCAAAGCTGAGGATAATTAGCAGCATATGAGAACCAGAGTCTGTCATTAGAGCAAAGCCATCATTGTCAAGCAGCTGCTGGGGTAACTGCCTGAAGGCAGCACAGGCCCTCCATGGGGGCACAGCCAGCTGTGAACGTGCCCTGGTGGTGGTGGGGCACAGCCAAACCCTCGGGGAAGCTGCTGCCCCACCGTTCCCTCGGCTTCCCGAGCCCCAGTCCTTACACCCGGCACTGCTCCGCTGCAGGCGCCCCCTCCATCCGTCATGTCAGCAGCAGCCTCGTGCAGGGCTCTGTGGGACAGATGGGTGTCATCTGGGGGCCAGGGTCTGCGTGTCACCGCAGTGCTCCTGGAGGCTTTCTCACATGGGTAAGCGCTGTTGGCCTCCTGGAACACAAACCTCAGCAAAACACTGCTTTATCTTTTCTCTTCTAAGGGAATCAGTGACAGCTACGTCCCTTGAAACTTGCAGTCAGTGCCATGGTCTCTCCTTAGGAAAGCAAGATGTCTTTTGAACACTCCAGGCCTGATTTTAGCACATGTGCTCGAGATGGATGTGATTGCCATACAAATGGAAAAAGTCAGCCGTCTCCCACGAGCCCTCCAGACAAGTGCACTTGGATGCTTCCATCCCAAAAATTCTGGCAGAGCAGTAACCACAGCCTCTCAGCAGGGATGCAGCTCAAGAACAGCCAAGCCCCAGCCTTCTCCATGGCAAAGATCACTTTGGATGTTTGTAAACATTAAATGCCAGCCATCTGTAGCAGAAAATTCCAAACTCACATACTTGAATATTTGAAAATTTCAAGCTAGAAATTAGTTGACACTTGATTTTAATATGATCAGTATTTGGTCCAGAGATCTCAAGGGAAGGGAGCTCTTGATCATATGTAGTGATTACCTCTGTAAGGCTTTTCATAAGCCTGGTCCATGGTTGAAGAGGGTCAGCTTAGTAGATATGGTTTCAGTTTCAAAGATAAACATGTATTTTATAACCCTGCATAATGTTTTTAAAGGAGATTAAATATTAAATGAACGTATGTACTTAAAGGACTGCTTGTGTAATGTTAATGACTTCAACTAAGAAATGCCATGAAATTTAGTTCTTAGTATTTAATAAATGGAATGTGTTTTCTACCACTTTGCCTATTATAGTTGGTATACTGCTACTTACGAAGTTGGGACTTATTTTGATTTTTGTTGTTTTTCAGCACATCTGCGTGGTAAGTGAACATACATCTGCTGTCTGTTGTAGTCCAGAGAAATAATAATTATTTCATGCTTGGCAGTTCTAACACCTGAGAGATCTTTTTCCTTTCAAATAAGTCTGCTGTGTGCACATTGTATTGTACTTCAGAGCAAAGGCCCCCAAGATGAATTTGTCATGGGAGTGTGCTACAATAACTGTCCTGTGTGTTTGATGCAGGGAAGGCTGCTGGGGTCACTGGTGTGTACAGAACAAAACAAGATGATGGACCCAAGGTCAATGATCCCCGACTCCTCCTGGATGAGTTTCTTCAAAGGACAGCCAAGGTAACTCCATGAAGAGTGACAAGTGAGCACGTGTGTGCTCCCAAAGTTTGAAGGAGACCCGGCCCTGGCCTCCCTGTAGCCTCCATCTGTTGATCTTTGATTCTCATTCTCCATTTCAAAGAGAGTAATTGTCCGATCTGATAAAAATCAAGTGACTTGTTATTTTTACCAATTATCCTAGGTTAAATTCCCTTTGTTTGTCATGCAAAATTACTTAGCAAGATTCAGGAAAAAGATTGGATACTAATATGAGTGTCAGGATATCCAAAGTTGTCAGAATTAATTCTTACAGACTTTGGAAAGGCTGCTAGTACTGTTGATTCAAGATTTGAGTCAGTCTCTCAATATTAAGAGACCAGAAAAGGGCTGCTGGGTCAGACTGGGTCAGGTCTCTTCCACGTCTTGTGCTTTCCCTTGCAGTCTCTGATTCTGGTCCCTGTTGTTGGCTGGGCTGCTCTGGTCTCATCCAGTGTGGCAATTCCAGCTCTCAGAATTGTGCAGAGGTGCAACAGCTCCTGAAACCTTCTGGAAGGACTCTTCTGTATAAGCTTAGGAAATCAGCTATAATGTTTCTGTTATCCAGTGATTTATTATGCTCTACAAAAAAATAGCCTGGATGAACACCTCTCTGGAACAATTATTTAGTGATATTGTAATTTATTATTCTTTTCAAAGCCATCTTTTATAAAGGTAAAATAACCCCTAACTTCAGAAAGCACAGAGGGAAGGAGAGAACTGCCAAATTCCCAACAGCACATCCTTTCCTGTGGTTAGCATTGGATCCGCCAGCGGCACCGTTTTTGGACTGGCCTGTTCTGTGCTGACTGTTGAAATCACAGGCCGAGAATACAAATGAAAGATTTTACAGGAGTTGCTTGTATTTTGTGGCTAATTCCCTGCATTTGGAAGCATCTGCTTCTTGTCTGGTTTTGTTCTGTAATCAAGAAAATTGCTGTAGAGAGCTAGCACTTGGAAAGCACTTAGCTTTTCTATAGCCATGAGCAAGATGGCAAGGAAAATACATTGTAAGTAGGTACTCAGTTAAAAAATGCACACACACATACACACACAGAGGGAAAACAAGATACAGACCTTGTGACTTTTCCAGATACTCTGCTAAGCCTTTGTGTATCCTTATTCTGCTAAGGACAGTAATTTTTTCTGAAGGTGTTAACTGTAGAAACTTTTGCCTCTCCCAGGTGGTCTATATTTTGGAAAAGAAGCATTCACGAGCAGCTACAGGTTTCATCAAACTTCTGGCTGACAGGAACAGTGAACTCTTTAAGAGGTGTGCCATGTTCTCACCTGTGGACCACAGAGTGCCTAGGGTCTATGTGCCCTTGGCTGATTGCCCTCCAGACTTTGTGACCAAGCCTGAGACCTATTCACAGATGCTCTTCATCTGTCGCATCGTGGACTGGAAAGAAGACAGCAACTTTGCATCAGGGTATGTGGCTGCCGTTGGAAGTAGAGATGACTGAGATTTCTAGTTGGAATTCTTGTTTTCACTTAATTTGTTACAAACAGTAGAGACAGAAATCTGTTAACAAGCTGCTTGACTTGTGTCCCTCTGGTGGATAAATGATGTTGAGATGGAGGACAGCTCATCGCTAGTTAATCTCATGAATGTTAGTTTCTTCAAGTGCTTGTTTCAGTGTGCTGGTGCATCACAGCATTGAGGAGTGTAGGATCTAGGGGGAACACACGTGCTCAGCCTGACCAGCACAAGCACCGTGGGGTGCTGGCAGCCTTCCTGTCTTTCTTCCCTCTATGGAAGAGTAGTACACAGTGTGCAGACATTTCACTTCTGCCAGGGGAAGATCGGTGGCTGTGAGACTCATCTTTAGTTTTTACGCCTTTACTGGTAAGAAGTAGAAAGAAGTCACAGATTATTATGGTTTTAAAGTTGCGTTGGTTCAAGGAAGGATACTAGAAATCAGGAGAAGATTCATTCCCTCCTGAAGCATGTGAGAAGGGTGTTCCACTCTGTGTGTTTCGTCAGGCACTGTAAAGTCATCACTGTCCAGAGTTCAAATTGCTGGCACTGCTGTGAAGAAAGAGATTTTAAGCCAGCACTACGCAAGTGACCTATTCTGGGCTGGATCCAGATTGCAAGTTCATTTTGCCTCTCCATGAGGAAGACAGCGGTTTTCAACATTTTCACTCTTTTCTTTGGAACAGCTGCAGTGTGCCAAAATCCCCCCTGGAGTGGCCATGCTGTTTCTATTGAATGGGTCTCAATAAGAAACGGTGGACGTTAGTAAATCTATTCAGTTGTTTTGGGAATACTTAGTAGTCCTGGTTTTGTTGGTAATCCAGAGTAGGTGACTCTGACCTGTGGCACTACTGTGGTCAGATTTTACAGGTGATGGGGATCGGGATGTTATCTGGAGCACATGCAGTAGTGGGAGTTGTTCATAAAGCCCAGCTTTTCTCTTGCCCTTGCAGAGCAGTTCTGATGGGGTAGCACAGCTGATGTACAGCATCAACACTGCAGGTTTGGGAGTCCTCAGCTCAAACTGCTGGGAAAGCTTAAAACTTAGAGAAAACTTTTTTAAGTGTAAGTGTGTTGGCACAGATCTATCAGCCCTAGAACTAAAGTAAACTAAGCTGAAGTCCCCATTTTGCAGAGTTTATCAGTTGTAGTTGTTTTGTGTGCCCAGTAATAACAAGTTTCATGTGTATGCCTTGAGAGCCCTGTGAGCTGCTAAGTCACTCAGTGTTTCCTAGATAAACTGCAGTGCATGAACTGCAGTGGCCTCCCTTTGAGCCCCTCTTAACTAGGGTCTGGCTGTGCTGTGAACTTCACTGTGAATAAATTTCTTACTGGCAGAGATTTTCTTTGTCTTGTTTGACTCCAGCTGAGAAGAGACTGGAGGGTGATTGTACTGCTTGGCTTCTTGTCATGGACAACCCCCCTTTTCAGCAGAAACAGGGGAAATTAGGAGGATGGGCTAATATCTTTTTTATTGGCTAATGTGTGTGTCTTTAATCTGTACTTCTGACAATATTGGATATTCTCATCTGTCTGGTTTGATCGTTTCCAAGTTGTAAAGGGTGTTGTCAGGAAAGAAAACGTCCATCATTGTCTTCATACATAGTTGTTTCCTCTGGGAGTTGGTTGCACTTTGGTAAGTGCCTTGTGGAGATGGGAGCATAAAACCTTGGTGACCCCTTTTGTTTTTAGCCGTAAATAATGCTTGTTTAAACACTGAAAGACAAGGGAACCTCTTGAAGGTCCCAAAAATTTCTGTTTCCTTTCGGGCTCATTTATAAGCTTGCTTATAAGCCATGTTGCCTTGTTTATAATGAGCTGTGTTACTGGTCATGGCCCCCCTGAAGGAGAGACGAGCAGGTGATGATCTGCAGCTCTTTATATGCTTGGTTTTCCGAATTTTTTTGTGCACCCGTTAGTTCTGCCCACAAAGCTCCTGATACGCCTTTGGCAGCATCGCCATGATTTTTGAAGGTGTCTGGACAAAGCCTGTTGGTCATCACCCTGCACTGTCTGCTGTAAGTGTGACAAGGGAAACTCCTTCCAGAGTTGGCAGTCATGTCCCCTGGATGCCTTGGGTGTTTCTAGGTACTCTCCATTCTGCAGTTGAACTCTCTCAGACTGGTCATGCGCCTTCCTCAGCTTTCCTTTTCCCTTGGGAAGTTCACTGCTAGGTTTCAAGTCACAGTTAATGGCACAGACGGGTCTTCACGGTGACCATGTGTGGCTGGAACAATGGGATGCCCCTGTCGAGAGCTTGGTGGTCAGCCAGGGTGGTCACCTGCACGGGGGCAACCTGAGAGTCCCCGGAGGTCCCCTTGGGGAGGGGGGTTGCGTTTCTGTGTCGTGATTGCCACCTGGTGGTCACCAGCGTGACACTGTCCCCTCCGAAGGCCACCCTGTCACCTCGATTATGCTGGGAAGGAGTGAGGAGGAACTCATGGCTCCATGTTGTGCTGGTTGTGCCCTAAGTTGAGCTGCTGTGCTCTCTCATGCATGCGAAGTGCTTTTACTTTGGCAGTGAAATGCCATGTAACTGTACCTGCTTCAGGTAACAGGTACAGCAAATTAGCTCCAAAACATTCTCCTTTTCCAGATAAGTATTACAAGTGCTGCCATGTGCCATTATTTTCTGGGGACCTTTTTCAGTGTTGGAGTCCAGAGGTGTTTGGAGTATTAGTCCAGATGTCTCTGCACTTTGGGAGACGGTTGAGGTGGGATTTTTTTTGTCCCCACATGTGATGATGGAGGAGACTATTGAAAAAAACCAACTAATAGAAAAGCACAGAATCACTGTCTCCCTCTGTGTCACATGGGGCTTGTGGCCATTCTAGCTCAGGCTCTTAGATATTGGCCTGTCAAGGTGACAAGATTTGTTCCAGCTTTTGCAATAAAATGAAATCTTGCAGGGTGTTATTTCACTTGCTGGTGTTTCCAAGGCCATCCGAGCGGCTTGAGTTCTTTTCATGTTTGGCATTTTCCTCTGGTTTTTTTTTTTAATTCAAAAACATATTTTGTGTGATGGGAAATAACCAGATACTTTAGGTAGTTCATTGCAAGGCTCAAGGGAAGGCCGGATCCCCTCAAAAGAATGGTGTAGCTCTGTTGGAAAAACACCTTCCTGCAGATGGGAGTGTCCCTCAATAAAGCTTTGTTCCCTTGGTGCGATTAATCACTGTGTGGGATGGCCCTATGGTGTTGGAAGCACCAGGCTGCTCCTGTGCTCCGATGGGACATGGCCTGGCAGCTGAAGGGAGGCAACTCCGTGGTGTAGAGCAGGGCACGACTGTGCTCTTGGGCACTGGGGTTCCCTGACACAGCTCTGTCCCATGATCTCAGCCCTTCAGCCCTCTCACCACCTCCACTGGCACCTTTGGCTTTCATCAAGCCTGTGCAGCTCTGCCTGTGAGCTTTGGGCCCTGGGCAGTGGGAGCACCCAGATGGGGCTTCTTTGCTGTCACCTCTCCTGTAGAAGCTTTCTAAGGAATGGTGGCTTTTGTGTGGCATGTTCTGCTGCTGAAAGAAGCCATCCATGTAGGGTGACTGTGGACAAATCTGCTCCAGGAGAAACTGAGCAAGGGTGTTAAATTCCAAATGGAAGTTATTGACTCTCATTTGGGACCAACCTGGCTTTTCAAAGGAAACAAGTCTTATGTGATCCTGCTTTGTCTTTTTGGAGAGTTCTTACCATGTAACCTTTGAACACACTGGCCAGTTTCAGCTCAGTGGAGTTGGAGTGGAGAGGAGAGAACTCAAATGTTCCTAGAAGTGGGTGGCTGAATGGATGTGATCAGTGTCACCATGAGAGGGAGGATGGCAGCATGAGGGTGGCTCTGCCCCAGGTGCATGCATGTCCATGGCAGGTCAGGCTCTGGTGAGTGGGCACCTTTGGCAGTTCACTGATCTTGCGGCTGTGACTGATTTGGAGAAGTACCTTGTTCTGTCCCAACCATGGCATGTTCCAGTCAGCACATGCTACCACCGTGTCTGACATCAGTCCAAGGGTATTCAAGGAATTCAAGGTAATGCTCCCCCATCAACGTCACAGAAAAGAAGTGTTTACGTCTGTAACCACCGTAACTTTTTTTTGCCTTTTGACATTTAAAAAAAAAAAAAGAGATACACGCAAGCCCAGGGTGTCACAGACACCGTGACTCCCTGGGAGTGAATGTCTGAGTGCTGCCGGGCCCGGTGCCTCTGGTTGTTTATAAGCCTCTTGAACTATTCTTGCTACCCTTGGTGGCCGTGGAGCCCCAGGAGTGATTTTGCAGCCTGGCTGTTACTCTGGGGCCGTTGGTGATCCTATATGCATTACCTTTGATCACATGCTATCCTGTCAGATTTTGCTCTGATGCAAGTCATCATGCCTGCGTGACTGTAACATGGCCCCAATTAAAGTCAGTTATACACTTTTTATTTCAAGGTACTTGGGAAATGTTCCCTGGAACACTGTAAATCAAATGTTAATTACTATTAAAAAAATATTAGTCCTATATCAAACCTCTGGGTAAACCCCTTATGGTTCGTAATCTAATTTCAGTAAACGGATCAAGAGGTACATGGGTTTCAAGACGGAGCTGGAAAGCACTCTGGCATTCAGAGGTGCTTTCCATGGCGTGTCCTGCAGACGCCCAGCCGCCCTCCCAGTGCACTTCCCAGATCTGCCCTGCCAAGAGAAGGGGCACCTCAGACTCAAGCTCTTGACATTTCTGCTGGGTAGGGCAATGTGTCCTCTCTTCTCCTGTTTTGTTTTTTCCATCCTTGATGGTGCTGGTGGGCCTGCAGACCCACAGGCTCGTCCTTGCTCAGTCCCAGCTCCACAGCAGACGTTGGAAATGAAGTGGTGATTTCTCTGGTTTATTGTTAGTGCTGAGAGAGAGGGAGATAAAACTGATGCCTCATTTATTTACATTAAAATAAGGATTAGACTGGGACCCAGCTGCAGGAACAGAGAACTCAGCCACGATGCCAAATGTGCACGTATTTCTGCCATACAGTTTGTACATAAAATTGAAACAATAGAGGGAAATATCTTTTATCCTTGTTTTCATTTTTATTTTAAAGCTAGACGATGTGAACTCTACAATTTACCACACCATGAAGCGAGCAATCCTTTCCAGCATATTACACAATGTGACAGGTTTATTACACAGCCCTTCCCATTGTGAAGAAAGAGCTTTGCTCCCATAAAGAAGATGGGCTCGCTTGCACTGCGAGTTTGGGGTTTGTTCTGTGGGTTTATGGCACATTTGAAGCCCTGAGACCATCTTGCTTGTCCAAATAACAAGTGCACTGTTTTGGCCCCAGTTTAGGAAAGTAATTAGTGTCTGTTCTCACTCATTGGAATTAAAGCAGAAGGATCAATATAATGATTGTGTATTTTATGCAGTGGAAAAACACTTATTAGAGTGGCTGTTTTTGTGCTGTGTTATTACCCCTCCCTTTTGTGTCATATTTTGATGGATTTGCCTTGATTTCAGTTGTAATTTTCTTGGGTCAGGAACATTATCTCTGTTGACTGTAATGTGCATTGGCCTAATGGCAGTATATTAAAAAAAATAATAATTTAACTCTGTGTACTGTAGAGCAATCTAGAGGTGAGAAAGGGGACAAAGGGGAGCCGCCATGTGACATGGATTCTCACGGGATATTTGTAACCAGCTGGAGGGGGAAAAAGTGTCACGCTCCTTTGGAGTTCTGGTTTGCACAGTGTCCAGAGCTGAGCCTTGTTTGACACCAGAGCTGTTGGGCATCTCCATGCTGGGGTTTGCACTGGAGCAGATGGAAACTTTCTCCGAGCACAACAGAGCAGCAACCTCATCCACACGTGTGCAGAATACTTCATCAAGTACACACAGAAGGGACAATTTCCCCTGTCTGTGACTTGTTTCTAGGTCATTAGCCCCTCTCCTGTTAGCTCCTGGTTCAGAGGCTTCTCCTTAGGCAGGAGAGGAGGAACAAACTACTGAGAATGCTGAGCTCCTGGAAGGAGCCTGGAAAATGGTTGGAAGGATGATCTGTGGGCATGTCTGTGTTGGTGACTCCTGTAAGGGAGGCAGTGGGGGTTCTTCACACCTCTGTCTTCACGGGGCATTGGTTTGCCCAGGCAGAGATGTGTATCCTTTGGGATGGAGAGCAGTGTTCTGAGCTCCCTGGAAGCTGTCTTCTGTGGAGCCCTCTGGTATTTGGTGCAAATCTGTTCTTCGTTTTGGGTAGTAGAGGCGAGTCAATTTTTTCAGTGGTGAGGAGAGGAAGGAGGGTCTTGAGGGCACCAGCCATGTGTAAAGCTAGAGCTCCCTATGTGGAGGGCTATGCTTTTCTTATCCCTGTTGGATGTATTTTTCTCTAAAATTGTAAACTTTCTAACCTTTGCAAAAACCTAGTAATTTAAAACATCTCCTTGAAATGAGATACGTGAAACATACCGGGGTACTGCCTGGTGAGCGTTTTGCATCTCCAGCAGACACGAGTCATGGTATGCTCTGAATTCCTGCTAAGTCCTCTGCCAAAGCTCAGGGAGAAGTGAATGGGTGAAAGTGTGTATTTGAGGGCTCAGCAACCTCTCTTTGGGGAGAGTAACAACATGACAGTAGTAATTATACACTTTAATAAAGCATCCCTTTCTTTCTGCAGGCAGTTGTGCAAAAGTCTTGGGCAGGCCGGGGAGATCGAGCCAGAATCAGAAGGGATCCTGACAGAGTACGGTGTGGATTTCTCTGACTTTTCCCCTGAAGTCTTGGAATGTCTTCCCCAGAACCTGCCCTGGGTTATCGCACCAGAAGAGCTGGCCAAAAGAAGAGATTTAAGGTAATAAAAAAAGGCATGGTCTGACACTCCTTGGCTTGTTGCAGGGTTGTGCTATTTTGTTTTGATTTCATCCCATTTTGTGAAGGCACTGACTTTATTTCACGTACCATGTTATACCTTACCTGTGCTAGAAAGCGTAGAAAGAAACTACTTTTGAAAGTATTGACAAACCCAGAAGATCGGTTACTTGGAGAAGTATTTTGTGAGGCAAAGAGGTTTTTTCTCAAAAGAACTACTGAAAATTGAAAATTTGGTGTTGGGCACCTAATCTGAAATCTTTGTGTTTCTGTCTGGAATGTGTTATGCGTTTTAGTGGTAATTTTACAGCAGAGCTTTTCTGAATGCCTGGCAGATCAATGATCTGGGACATTGTTACTCTGAGACTTAAGACAGAGATTGTCCACCTACCTCACATTAGCCATCCCTGCAACACAGTGATGCTCCCAACAGCTTTTGGGAACTCCACAGCCTCTTGGGTGGTCGACATTGACATTGCTGGACTACCCAAAACGAGTGGATTTGCTATACTTCTAAATGTCAGATTTCAGAGACATCCTTACTACAAAAGATTTAAAGACCAAAGGAAAATGATTTGTTTAGAACCTCACTTTGCCATAAAGGATGATGCAGGAAAACCAAACAATAAATACATTATTAAGAAGATACTGTGTGTTCCACTCCAACCCTTGCTTACGCTGGAGCATCCTCTCTCAGTTGGCAGATTCATTGCTGTCTTGTGTAATGCTGAGGTGAAGCAGCCCTTTGGGACTGATTCCTCTAGACACTGCACTGGTACAAGCACCTGTATATATGCAGCAAGCTCCTCTTCCTCTTCATTTATCTGTGTTGCTAGCATGGACCTTAGCAATTCAAGCAGATAAGCTGATAAACGGCAGCAGTTTGTAACTGTACCTGCACTCCAGGTGTTACTTTGGACCTAATCCTGCTCTGGAGCCTGCGGCCTCCTTACTGTTTCAGCTTTCTGGATTTCCACTGCCATACAGTGGAGTAATTCAGCAGAGAATCACACTCCTGATTGACTACTGCTAACACTCAGATACCAACTCCAGACTGCAGGCTTCAGGTAGCATAAAAAAAAAGTAGATACTGAATGCTGCCGCTCAGAAGTCACTGGAAAGTGCATATTTTTATATTCTTGACTACAGTTCAGTAGCATTCTCTGTTTCTTCTGACCAAGTTCTTTTAAGCAAATAACAGGCTTGAATTGTCTCCAGTCAGACAGTCAGTTTTGGAAACAAATTCCAAGTGCATTTCTTGCTTTTATTGCTGAATTATTACACTGGGACTTATCAAGGTGATAACAGTTTTGCAGTTAAGCCATTTAAATCCCTCTCTGCCCCTTCCTGACCACAGTGCACACTACAAAGTAGATTTCCTTTTGATCCTCTCAAATATAAACATTTAACAGTCAAAATTTTTAAGACAATTATTTGAGCTTAATTTGCTAATCCTTTTAATGTCAACTGCCACACTGCTAACTAGTTTGTGGTCTAAACACATATGGAGATAACATGAGACTTCTAGTTTCGGAAAATAAAATACAGGTGAGTCTTTCTTGTTGTTTGCTCACAGGAAGAGGTTTGTCTACCCAGAAAAAAAAAATGAGTTTTATTAGTAAATGCAGTGTGAATTGCAGGAAGGTGGAGTCAGGGAGTTGGAGACCTGCCTGCCATCTTTGATGGGTGAGACCAGAAGACCTTGAGAGATTGTTTTTGACAAGTCCCAAGGTAGCTTGACCTTAACTTGGTATTAGATACTGCCTTTCATATGGTCAGTAACAAGTGTGCTGTGGTCTGCAGTGTCCTACAAAGAGCCAGTACACACAGCCCAGGATGCATCCAGAGGAACACACCTGAACCTGGGTGTCTGCTCTGGGTGCACAGAGGAGTTGTGCCTTGTTTTCCTGGGGATCTGTGCTTCTGTGAGTGCCCATCTTTGCTGTACTTTGTGCGTGGTGATCTGTCAGGCTTCCAGATTACTGTACAGTAGTTTGAGGGTATGATATAAAATAAATTACAGTGAAACAAAGACTCATCTTTTCTCCTAAAACAGCCATGTTAACATTTCTAAATAGCTTATTCTAATTCAGTTTACACATTGCTCACTTGACTAGAGTAAACACGTTAGAGTTTAGCATACTTTCACCTCTAGCAAATCCTCTGCAGTTCTGTAACACAGAGTTGTAAATTTTCAAGCATCGTGCATAAAAGGTGTTGGATTTGGAACTGAGACCCAAGAAAAGTCTTGTATATTCATGTGTTTCCTTTTCCTGAGATAACTTTTCCGTGTTCCCTTTCATCTTGGAAAATGACCCTTTACTCCTCAAAAGGCAATTTGTGCATTCTGCTGACCAGTGTCCTGAGTGTGGTCTGGGAGTCAGAGTATGGAGCATGGAAAGAGGGGCTCTGCATCGGAGGCATTTGTGAGTGTGGTTATGGATAAAAGTGAGACAATGTGTTTCACCGAGCTGCTGAGGCTGGGCAAGAGGGAAAGACATTTTATCCATGCCATCTTGTAAATTATGTTCCTTGATATTCCTGCAAATCTTTCAGTTTTACAGGAAGCCTGTTCTTGCCATGCATACTCTGTTTGGATAGCAAATGGGATCTCACCTACACAGCTTGTGTAGAATTGCTTCCAAGAGATCTTTTTTTCTCCCTCATTTCTCCAGTAATAGCTCACAAAGAAAGGTTTACATAATATTTCAATATTACTTGTGGCAGAAAAGATCCAAACCTCGTGGATGGCTTTGAAATGATTTAGCTGGCTTAACACTCTGCTCTGCCACTTTTGCACAGTTTTGCTATGGACATCTGTTTTTCACCTGCATGGGTTTATTTGTAAAATTAGACAAGTATTTCACAGGCTTTCCCAGCTTACTTGTTTCTAAAGAGCACCCAAAACTTCTAATGAAAAGCACTAGGCAAGTATTAGGTGTTGGCATTGCATCTTGCAGTGGCATTTCACAGAGAGCATGAAGGTTCATGAAGTATCAGAATGTGTGGTTGAGGAAACTTCTCTTCCAGAGGCTTAAATATGATAATACAGATAGGACTGGAGCTCTCATTTTATTATTCAGGTTGACTGGAATTGGTATTTGTTTCATCAGAAGTTTGAGAAGTGTTTGGTTTCTGCTTTTAGGGAAACATTGGAGGATTAATGTCATAGAGACAAATGTTGATGGGTACAAAGTTTCAACCATTTTCTGGTCTTTTCCAGTGTTACAACATGTAATTTTCATTTCCTTGTTTGCTTTGGGACAAAATGTAGCCCCTGAAGAAAAGAGGGGTGGAGGACAAAGAAGGAAATACAAATTTCAGAGATGGGTGCAGGAGATGGGAGCAGGGGGATGAGGAGGCTGTTTGAAGAGGTGTAGCCAGGAATCTAAGAAACCCAAAAGCTATTTCTAAGACTCATTCCAAATGTTTCTAATTTCATTCATATCTTTTTGTTTCCTTTACTGCTTAACTGGGACAAGAAACTAAAGCCAGGAAAGTCCAATCATAGTGGGAAACAAAAACCTAAATATTGGAAAGAGAAAAAAGGCCGTTCTTTGCAAAGCAGTTCTGCCTTTTGCTTGTCTCCCATTGTTGGTGTTACTGTGGAAAATACATAACATCACTTTTTTGGAAAGTGTTAGAACCTGTTCAAGTAGAGATGGTTTATATAGTCTAACATGGAAGAACTAGAGGATATCTATTTCTTTACCATTTGCCTAATAATAAGTGAGCCTGTTGACCTCCGCTGGACTATTACAAATGTGAAACTTGGCACTCAAAATTGCTTGCTCTAAATTTTCCAGTTGCTTTCTCTTTTTCCATTTGATGTCATCCTGCCAACTAGTGATTTTATTATTATAAACAGGACATTGTATTCACTTTTAAGAAGAAATATGAAGCTGAAGGTAAAATTACAAACTGCAGTTTCTCAGCTGGCAAAATACAAAACAATGAGCTAAAAATACTGAGCAGAGAAAGGGTGCTGTGGCAGGGAACTCTGAAATATCTACAAGATGGATGTGTTCTGAGGAGCAGAAACTGACTGACTTCAGCTGAGCAGGGCTAAACTCCTGAGAATCTCAAATGGTTCAGCTTGGAAGGCACCTCTAGAGATCATCTACTCCAACCCCATTGTTCAAAGCAGGGTTAGCTGGAGCGGGCTGCTCAGGGCTGTGCCCATTTGGGGTTTGGATAGCTCCAAAGACAAAGATTCCACAACCCCTCTGAGGAACATGTTCTGGGGTTCAGCACAACGTGTGGTTTTTACTTTCAAATAGATTCTCCTATGTTTTTTGCCCATTGTCTCTCGTCCTGTTGGATACTACTGGAAATTGTCAGACTGTCTTCTTTACTCCCTACATCAGGTGTATTTTTACAATGAAAAGATCTCCCTGCCAGAGCCTTCTCTGCTCAGAGCTGAACAGCTCTCTCAGCCTCTCCTTGTTGCTCTTGCAGGCAAATGAATGCAATGAAGCTTTCAGTTAAAATTTGCATCTTGGTATTTCGGCATGTGACCTCAATTGCAACTGATCCAAGTTGTTGAAGGCCAGATTCATAATTTTGGCTGCCCGTTCAGATATGTGGCATCCTTCCTTTGGCTGATAAGGGAACAAGCAGAGATGCTCTGCTGTGTCCCTCTGCCCACTGGGGAGGGAAGCTCTGCAGCACCGTTGGTGCCTGCACTGCAGCTCTACTTTCCGTTTATTTCTTTCTTGAGGAGTGTTACAGCTGGTACCAGGGATTAGCAGGATGTATAGTAAGGACTTGACAGCATGGTCTTTTCTGTAGATGCCTGAGATTATTGCCTGATAAAATTAGAGGTGCTGGTAAAAATGGCAGCCTTGAGCTGTGCAAGGGGTGTTGGAGGGAAAGCAGTCAGCCTCTGAAACAGATGTCTTTCCAAGGCAGGTGGACAACTTTAGTTAGAAATGAGTGCAGGGCAGATAAAACATTGTTAAACAGCTTGTTTCCTGGAGATTTTCCACTACAAAAAGCTAGTGTTAAGTAGAGCAAGTCTTACTCAGCTATAATAGGATATGTAAAAATGCTCTGGTTTATGATGGAAACTGAGAAATTACTTGTTTAGCAAATGTATAAGCAACATTGCTGCAGAACTGACTATTATCTTGGAGTGGAGTGGAGACACGAAGAGGGCCAGATTATGATCTCTTCCCTCTCACTAAGCTGTTCTGTGACTAATTAAATGTTCTCCATAGAGAGATACATGGGATTAGATGCATAGGTGGCATACAGAGGATTACTCAGTGGTGTCTAAGCATATTGGATCCAGTCCCTCTATAACAGGATTGACTCCACAACTTGGGGATGGTGACTGTACCTGTTCTGGCTGCTTCTGCTGTCCAGGCAGTCTGGGCAACTGTACCTTTCTTGGACTCATGAGGAGAGCTCACGTTAGCTCCATTTTCGGCCATTAGCTGAGTAAGTAAAACTCTTGAGTAAATATGCTCAAGGTGCTGTTGCCAGTGATGTGATTCAGCTCCTTTCTTCTGGTTGGCTTCTTTTGGTCCTCCTCTCTGTTTTCATAACATTGTCTACTACAGTATGACTACAGCAGTTGTGGTGACCCTGTTTTATACAAAATGATATGTGGTCTGTGCTCTGAGATGCTGTTACCAGTGCCTGGTGTACATAGACACAGGACAGCTTCACCTGTGTTTTTCCTTATAGGAAGGCGAATGTGATCAATGGGAGTGCAGCTTCAAGCGGAATTGATGGTGTGTGGTTGGATAGGATTATTGCTTTCTGATCTTGTAGGCCATCACACCTAACCTTGCTTTGTTAGAAATCTGTTTAGTTGTGGAAAACAGATAATAACTTTTGCACCTAGGTTGTTATACACAGTCTTGTTCCTGCCTGGATACCTATTTTATGGAGAAAAATGGAGAGACTAACAGAGGGACCTGAGGATAAAATCTTAAATAAGTGTGACAGTGCCTCTCTTTCTTATTAGATTCCACTGGATCACAAGGTGGGTTTTTGATGAGCAGAGGAAAGGGCCGTATCCTCTCATGTCTATAGGTGTGGAAAATACTGCCTCTTTCCTTGATAGCACAGTGCTTTGCTGCTGCACTGCTCTCTACAGGTCAGATAGCATAGGGTGGACAAGAGATGAAGTGTCCAAGTCCTGGTGTCAACCCAGGTATCTGTCTCTGGTGCTGTAGGTGAAGAAACCCAGAACTACTCCAGTAGGTCCAGATGTGTGTCCTTGCTGTGGTATTTCAGAGCTGATCACTAGGACAGGCTGGTCATTACAAGGAATAGTATTTTCCTTGTGGTTCCACTCTGATGGATTGATCTGAAGCATACTTTGACCTGTCCGTCTGTCCCACTTTTTGGGTGATTGGATCTTTGTTACTGGGTTATTCTCAGATCACTCCATGAAAAAACACAACAACTCATAAATCAAAATATAGATGGCCCAAATGCAAGTGTATGAGGCAGAGCTGTCTTGAAGATATCACAGCATGGATTAGAAGTGGGACAGTCTGGAAAAGACTAGCAAAAATATTCTGGGAGATAAGGGATTGATTTACAAGGAAGGATTAACTGTTCAATGCGTATCTGCCAACAGGGAAACTAGAAGTTTGTGAAAGATATAGTAGTTGATAGTTAAAAATATGTGGACCAAAATGAAAAAATGAGAATCATTTATGATGGTGGGATGATAGAAAGCGGTGTTGTGAGGACAAGTAAGGTAAAACAAAGAGGAAACCTTTCCTGTGCAACCTGAAATAAACTGCAGTGTAGACTGCTAAAGAAAAGGCTGGAAACTCCATCGCTAAAGATGCTTGATACCATACTGGAGAAAGTCCTTGCAAAAGCATTGTCATGAGCAGCCCAGCTCTGACCTATGGGGGCTGGATGACCTAATGTCTCTTCCATTTCTAGCCCTGTGCATCTATGATTAAAGTAGTTTATATAATGCAAGTGCATTTTCAATTACACTCTGCCTTCTTGCGTGGGATAGCGGAGGTGCAGAGATCTCATTATATTTGTGGCACAATTACAGCATGACTTGTAGGAAATACTGCTGGTACTTGCCCTCCCAGAGACTCTGATCTCGTTTATAAATATATGTTAGCTTTTCAAGCCATATAGGTATGTTGTAGGACTGCAGTTCTCTTTTTTTCTGTCTTCCCTCTTACTTGGAGGCCATAAATATGGAGGAAATAATAGAAGGCTAAATAGAAGGAATAATTGATTCTGGTTCAGCACTCCAGTGAGCAGTCCCTGGTAGAAATGTAAAAGTTTATTGTTGTAGATGTGTAATACACCAGGAGTCATTGTCAGCTGCTCTCTTGGACCAAGGTCTGTTTTCTGAACCAGAACAGGACATTAGCTAGAACATAAACACAGAGAAATTAAAAAGAATAGTGCTGGTTTGAAGTTGGGCTTTCAATGCATTTTGTGCTCTGCTGGATTTTTGTGGGGCTTATAACACTCAGTGTTTGGAGAGATTCGTTTTTGTTTCCAATTATTTTATAATTTTGGTTCATTTTTATATTTATGCACCATGCCAAAAGAGTTTTGTGATGTGTTGAGTATCTTTGTCAGTGTGTTACAGGGCATTCAGAGTGCTGTCAGAGATTTGTCAGGGTATTTCTCTTGCAGGCATATTTTTAAAATGTATTCCTTTTAAGATGCTGTCTTGGAAGCAGCCACTCATGGGTTTTAACTAAAATATGCCAACATCAAGTGTGACAAATGTGGTAGACACTACAAGTAATAAATGTCTTGAGGAGTGGGATGTTGAAGTCTCTAAAATGCTCAGGCACTGATTGGTCTCTGAAATTTCTCTTGGAGAAAGGGTACTTCATCCCTATTTGTGTGATGAATATTGGTAGAATTGGTCCCATGCTTATTGTGCACTTTGTAACAAACCTGTGCTGACACCGTGGTCGAGCTGGGCTTGCTTGTGATTGAAGAGCGAGATTGATTTTTGTGGTTGCCATAACAATTGGAATGTTGTGTGAAAAAATGTTAGTGGCATTCACTGAAGTGAGTTGACAGCTCTAGGATGCCTGTTCCCAAATTAAAACAACTGTTTCCAGCTCCGAGAAATGGTGTCTGTTTAGCTTTTGCAAGGTGGAGCTCAGCAGGGTCTTAGAAATGACCTGAAGAGCTTAAAGATTCTAAAAGTTTCTTTGCTATGCTTAATTTTAAAATGCCAGCTGTGAGGTGGAGTTAATAAGGGTAAACCAGGAGGCTGAGCTTTCACTCCCACTAGGCTATTGTATGTATTCACAAAGTGGAGAGAACAGGACAATCTAAGGAGTCCCTAGAAGAATGTAAATGGACTGCAAGTGTCTAGACATGCAGTCACTTGTACTGTAAAAGTCTTAGCACTGACATACTCAAGTTTAAAGAAGGCTTGCACTGCTGAAACTTTAATAAACAAAACGATGGTCTTTCCTGTCTTGCCTCCAGCTGAAGCAGTCTGGGCTTTGGAAATGGGCTGATGGTTCTGCAGAAAATTCAGCTTGGTGCTTGAGGAGTCTTTGGATGACAGGAGGGACTATGGACCATGACAGCTGAACCAAGGGCAGGGCAGGATGTCAATGTGTAGCCTCTGAGCTGCTTGAGTCTTGAATGCTGTAATTCGCAGGCATCAGCTTTCAGCCACCTTTTCCAGGTGGCTTCTGGTGTGTTCTTTGTTCCCTTTTGTAGTTATTTTGGATGTGTCGATCTTCGTGAATGTCCAGTGAACATCTGAGGAGACTGCTTCAGTCTGAAAGTTGCCTATGGGAGGGGAGTCAGAGTGGGGACATATATAAAGTAATTAAGTTCAGGTGCCTTAATTCTGTCAGCTTCATGAGAGAGGGAAGTGGAGAGGGAGGTGCTGGTCTCTTCTCCCTGGGTGACAGGACATGTGGGTATGGCTGAAAGCTGCACCAAGGGAAGTTTTGACTGGATATGAGGAAGCATTTTTTTACCAAGAAGGTAAAGGTCAGACACTGTAACAGGTCTCCTAGAGAGGTGGTCAGTGCCCTAACCCTGTCAGTGTTTAAAAGGCATCTGGACAATGCCCTTAACTACATATTTTAGTTTGGTCAGTCCTAAATTGGTCAGGCAGTTGGACCAGATGATTGTTGTTGGTCCCTTCCAACTGAAATAGTTCTATTCTATTCCATTTCATTCCCTTCCCTTCCATTTCCTTCTATTCCAGCCCCTGTGTCTGGGTTTCCTGCTGGAAGACTTCCAGTGGTTCCCTGCTCAGCCCCTTCCTTAGGTGTTCTGATTTTCTTGCAGAGAATATCTCTTTTTCTCTCCTGAGATTTGGCAGTCTAAATTCTGCAGTCCAAGTTCAAACTAATGCCGAAGTCAGGGCTTCAGCCCAAGTGACTTGAGACGGTGGTGGCTGCTGCCAGGGCCGGAAGGAGTGGTGATCTGCATCACACAGGAGCATGAACATGGTTTGGCTGCCAGCTGATGTGTGCTTTTGGTGCCTGGGGTGAAATTCCTCCATCCTCTGTTATGCCTGGTTCCTGAATAGCTGGGTCATACTTGTTTCTTTAGGACTCTGCTTCCCATGAAAGGTTACATCAGCTGGTATGCACAAAATCTTGCTTCATGAAGGGTTTTCTGAAGCTCTGGTGGGTATATGAAGTTCTCTGGACTGCTGTTTCATGGTTGTTGGCATTTATTAGTGGTGAAAATCTGGACTCCGTGTCTTCACGGGTGAGTTGACTCATCTGTGGGCTGCTGCTTGGGAAGATCATTGAGTCATACGGGAGGATCTGTAGGGTGCTGCTTTGTCTGCTGTGTACAAACTGGCACTTTTCTCCAAGCTGCAGGAAAATTGCACTGGTAACACCCAAGCATTGCCCAGCAACTGGTCATGCCAGAAACCTTGCCTCTAATACAGCCTGAGCCCGTGGCTTACTGTTGCAGTGCTTCATCCTCATCCAGGTAGCCTCCCATTGGAGCAATGAGTGAGCCTTGACCACTGGGATTTGTAATCTCCTAGTGTCATAGGTGTTCATATTTTATGGTTAAACTAACTTTATATGTTTAATTCTGAACAGTTTAACTGGCAAAAATGAATATATTGTACCAATCTTTGAGGCACCAACTGTACAGTGTTTTCTCTGCTGATTCTTGTGAATACCGTAGCGTAGATGTATACATAGATGTATGTGTTTGCACAAAGTAAAACAAACTGCTGTTGCAGTCCTGTGATCTGTGAACATTTTAATTGCCATGACGGTAATTCCGGCTCACCAACAAACTACTTATCTTACCTCTACTTCTGCACTAGCCATTTATTGTAGGTCCTGTAAAGGTAAAAAGACTAACTGTGCTGCAGACAGGCTTGTCAGCTTTAATTAGTCTTCCTGAAGCTGTGCAAAGAGCAACTGCACTTAATTAGCTTTCCTTAAATTAGGATTGATATACCAGCCTGTATAGGTTGACACTGTCGTTAGTGTCTAATAAACTAAGTGTTCTGTTCTGTAATTTTTTTTCCCCAGGTGGTTGATTTGCAAGATGGCAGACAGAGCCAGCTTTAGCAGTGCCCTTGTCACTGCCTTGGGACTAGAGGTGGCTTGGCTGGTGCTGATGGGGTCTGGCAGGGTCTGGGCAGTCTGGGTGGCTCCTGCTTTCCTGACTCTTGCTTGCAGGTCCTTCATGGTCTGTGTGAGTCGCTCCCCTGATCCTCCCAAAGTCTTGCAGGGATTTCCTTGCTTTGGTGCATGAAACCTCTGAAATAAGGAGAAAGAAGGAAAGATTTTGTTCTTCCGTTGGCGGAAACTTCATGCCAGAGCAAGTTCACCTCTGCAAACCTGTGTTAAACATCTGCTTGACATGAAGAGAGTCCTGTAAAAAGGGAAATTTCCACACTGAAATGTTTTTTTCTTTGACCAGTGCTGGAGGGTTCTTAAAGGCACATACTTATCTCCGGTCCCTTCCAGCATGAAGACCAGAAAATCTCTTAACTTTGTGTGTCTCTCTCTCTTAAACCATTTTCTTTTAACCAAATTGTGTGTATGTTGGAACAAGTAGACCTAGATAATCTCATTACTTTTAAAAAGTATGTTTTGACAGTTTGAAATGAATAAACCAGACTTTTATTAGGTGTGATGACAATGAGAGATGCTTCCTTTGAGGCCTTGAAAGAAGGGAGAGAGGGGAATGATCAAGCTCCTTAACCCACAAGGTCACCTTGGTGGCCCTCCTGAAGCTGGAGACACAGCCAATTTGTATGTACCTGTAGTCAATGCAAATGTGTGTGCATGTAGCTGTGGATTTAAGTAACATCTTTGTCAGCAGGTGCATGAAACATTCTGTCCCTTGTGGTTTAATCAAACAACTCGCTGCAGGCTGGTCTTGTTACTGGTTACAGTCAGAAATGCGGTCTGATCTCTCTGAGATCCCTTGTGCCACAGCCTTTGGGGTATTGCACAGCCAGACAGTACGGACAGGGCAGGAATTTGAATGGCTCCTTCCTCTTCACAGGGCAGACTTGCCACATAGCTGAGAGCAATGTTGTTTCTTCACCCAGATGGTTTTTGTCAGCTGCCTCCAGGGTCCTCCCTGAGGTGTGTGCAGGTGTAAGTGCCAAGGGAGGGGACAATTTGCAGAGCAGTGGGCAGGCTGTGCTGCCCACACCCAGCCTTTCCTCCCCTTGCTTCCCATGCATTGCCTGATTCTCCAGGATGAGATGGCTCTCCATGGCATCTCGAGATATAAGTGATGCCACCAGGCCTGGAGGAAGAGCAGGAGGAGATAGCTGAGAACCTGAGGCCGTGCCCTGGAGGAGCAGGTGTGCAGGGTGCTGCCCTCGGGCTCAGAGCTGTCGTCCCGTCATTCCATGGATCCCACATGCCAGCCCTGGTTCCTGTGGCCACCTGAAACTTACTCAGTAATAAAAATTGAAAGCAAGAAATATATTTAATCACACTTAATAATGTTGTTACTGGTGAGCCGAATTCACTCAGAAAATTTCATCTAGGTGTAGGCCTGTGTGCCACTGCTGTGACTTTGGAGCTCTGCTTTCAGGTTGGCTTCTCTTGTCCCATTGACTACCTGGCCATCAGCTCTGCAACACTTCTGCACCATCCTTTTGCCAAGGAGTATCATTCCTTGTTTTCTTTGCTTAGTGACCTTCTTACCTCACCTTGCAGTCTGTGCCCAGAATAAACTGCCTGTGACAAGCTACAAGTCCAAGTCCCTTGAATAGTTCTACAGGAGAAACAGATCTGAGCCTGGTGGTTAAACATATCCAAGCTGGTGAGAAATGCTAAATCAGAATTTGGGCCCCACTTCAGCTTTGCATCTGTGAGTTTATGGATCTCAGACGGCTGTGAGCTGTGTCTGTGCCAGCCATTCCTGTGCTGAGAGACTGCTCAGAGCCACCCAGCACATTCTCAAGGGCGGCAGGCTGAGCACAAAGGGAGGCTGGGGCTGCCCCACCAGCCTCACAGGTTTGGACTCTCTGAACTGGGACCACCATTGGCCTCTGCAGTAGACTTGACTGGCCAAACACATCTCAGCGAAGCAGCCCATTAGTTGCTACCATTGTATAAATGTGGCAAAATATTTGGCACCCCTGTATTTCTGTTCACTTCTATTTAGGGCAGGCTGCAAATATACACTTTGTTGAAACCAATCTGCTAATTTTTTAACTCCTTGGAGCTAAAATTCACAATGGGTGGCAGATGCTTGTGGTCCTCAGCATCTGGGATAAGCTCTATACTTCCCTGACACAGGAACCCACGTTCTCTTTGAAGAAGCTCTTAATCTTTTTTTCCTGCTCACTTGCTAGATAAAGCAAGCCATTCATGCCCATACAGTTGACTCTTTTAAATGAAGTAACTTCAAGATTTCCTGGATGTGGCTGGGGGGGTCACTTTATACCCTGTGCTTTAGTGGGTCCTGGTGTAAATACATACAGGCTGGCACATGTACATGTCCCCATATGGTTTGTTGTATAGGAGTGCCTATCTGCAGATGCACAGCTCCCTAAAGATAAGGGGGTACCTTGGAGTGGTGGTATCCTGAAATGCCATCCTTAGGTAGAATTTTAAGGAATATATATTTATGGAATTAAGGTTGTTTGCAAACTAGTAAAAATGGGTTGATTTCTAGTGCTGGCACCAACAGATCAAAGTCCCGGTGCAGTTGAAAGATTTTATATCTTTCAGTGTCACAGTCTCTTAATTTGTTTAGATGCATGCAGAGGATCAGAAACTAATGTGCATCTGGGGATTAAGGCAGCTTTGCTATCCAATCTGAAAGCCAGCATATTCCGAAAGATTTTCAAAGTCTCAGAAGGCAGTGAAGTGCTTTACTGATTTTTATGTCTTTGAAAATCTCTGTTTAGTGTGCCTGGTGGAATTATATAAATATATGCTGCCAGCTGTCTGACACCAGCAGGTACCACCCAGAGCATTTCACTGCAGAAGTGGTAGGTATGCAAAGTTGGGGACATTGCTGTCGCTGTGAGAGCACTCATAGAAAAAGACACTCCCTCCTTTAAAAATTTGCTGTAATTTTTCCCCTCCCACCCTCCTACCCCAGGAGTAATACCAGTGGTTATGCTGTAAGAAAAATAGTGTGTGTTTGCATTACATCTCTCTAGAAGTGAGTTGCCATCATAGTATGAGTATTTCTGTGGCAAAGAGAAAAGAAGAAAAGCAGTAATCTGATCTCTTCCATGGCAGCCTCAGCCTATACCATTGTGCTAGGGAATCTTTTGACTAGGGAGGGGCTGAACTTGTTCTAAAAGTTAAGATAAAAGCAAAATAAACCAGCAAACCCATTACTTCACTGCTCTTCAGCTTTGGTCTCACATTCCACACAGTGCTTGGGTGAACTTTGCTGTAGCCCAGAGGTCTGGGAAAGAATTTGCTGTAGGACAGCCTGGGATGAAGGGAGGCAAGAGTTTAGGGAGTTTTATTTGTTGAGTGCTTCAGGTTTTGTGTCTCACTGGTGCCAGGCTCTGCTCTATTAAACATGATGGTTCCCGAGTTAGATGCTTTATTTGTCCCATCTGTGTGGCCCTAGACCGTATCTGTGGCCCAACTTGGTGTGTTCCCAGTGTTCCTGCTACCCACTGCTACAGGACATACATATGTGAGCCTTCCAGGGCAGGGCTGTACCTGGTACAGCACATGCAAAAGGATGTTCAGCTTTTCCTGAGCACCAAGTTGATTTGTAAGATCTAATGAGCTCATTTGGAGCTCACCCTTTCTATAACTTTCATGGTTTTTCTTCCTGAACCTGCTTTTCCCTTTGGTGCATAATTGGCAGTGTTTATAAAGTCCTGCAGCTCCTGGATGTCTTTACTGGGACCAAAACTCTCACTCGGTTTTGTCACATGCGGCTTGGTTTGTATGTGTTTCAGTGCCTCTGCTTGGTGCTAGTTGTGCTCATGGAGTGTCAGATGGTGTGACATCTACTCTTTGGCATGGGCATGAGGGTTATTTGTGTTCCATTTAGCTTTTCAATTAGGAACAATCTATTTTTACTTTAGCTTCAAGGCATCGGGACTTTCTCCTGCTTGTTTCTTTGGAGTGAACTTGATGGGCTAAATTGTTTAGTTTTTGTGGAGGAATATCTGTAATGAAATGAAAGCTGCTAAGAGCAAGCAGTTAAACCAAAAAGAAAAATGCAAAAATACCCAAGGAGATTCTCATCTAAACCATTAAAAAAAAAAAAAGATTAGCTTTAGAATTCAGGTTAGATTGGAAGATGTTTCAACAGAGTCTTCTGAAAACATGGTTGTTGTTGTCTGGATGTCTCTGATGGGCTCTGTGTTTTGATACCTTCTTCATGACTGGGAGATAAATTTTCCTTCTTTTTTCTTTGGATAGGAAAGAATGCATTTTCACCATCGACCCATCAACTGCCAGAGATCTTGATGATGCTTTGTCCTGTAAACAACTCCCTGATGGTATGAAATATATTTTACAAAATACTTCTAGTGTTTGTATTCAGCTGTTGACACACTTGTACCTATAATTTGTCCTGAAGTATTCTTTGCCAAATATAAGTAGGGTAATAAACTAGTTCTTCTCCTGTTGTTTTAATTGCTTGTTTTTAGAAATCTTAGAGCAGACGTCTTCAAGCTGCACTCAGTCGTGGTGTCAGAAAATGCAGAGCCACAGTGTTTTGCATAATCAGAGCTGTAATTTGATTTGAGCAGATCTCAGCTGTCTCCTGTCATTATGGGAGTTACAGCTGAATAGCTAATACACCACTCCTGCAGGCGAAAGTCGAGTGGAACTTTGACCTTGTGTACGCAGTCCGTGGGTAAAGGAATCCAGTTTTTTGAAGGTCACTGGCTGAATTGTTTTTTGGTGTTTATGGGATGCTGGGAATTGTCAGATGAGCACAGTGTGCCTTATAAGTTGTGTTTTTCTTCTCATTGCTGTTTGAGCTTTCTCTTCTGCCTTATTTGTACTTTCACTATGCCGTAAGCCAACAGTACAGAAAGTAAAGCTCCAGAAGCCAAATCTTGATGATTATGACCAAAGGAACTTCTCTCTTGTAAGCTTACTTTGCCATCCAAGCTCTGCTCATTTAATTTGATAAGATCCAGTAACAGACTTGGTTAGAAATATTGCATGATTAGATTAGCCTATCCATTCCTAATAATGAAGATAAAGTGATTTTATTTTTTTGTGTGTGTGTGGGTTTAGTTTTTCTTGCTCTTGCTTATCATCACAATATGATGACATCCAAGACGTAATTTCCATTTTTTGGCGTTGATTTCATCCTGTGCAATGTGGCCAGTGAATTGTAATGTCATTTAGATCCAAACACGGAGTACTGTAACGTGCTAAAAAACGAATAAAAAAAGAGGTGAAAGAAAATTTGAGGCCAGTAAAATTAATTGTACTCTGCAATAGCAGTTTGGAGGCAAGACTAAGGAAAACTTGCCATTCTGTTTCACAGAAAATTGAAACAGTCATCTTTAGAGATCCTAATCTGAACTCTCTTCTCTCTCTCTTTCCACTTTGTCATCTGAATTACTGTAGGTTTATGACAGTGTTGTGATCCCACAGATCCTCAGATCTAAAGTGTTGAAACTTTGGCTTCTGAGCATTTACTGCTCACACCCGTGTGGGTTTTAGATGCTGCAGGAACCATTCACTGAGCTGGTTTGTGGTGCATACCTCTGCATTGTTCTCGCATCCATAAGCTGTTCAGAGAAAGTGTTCAAGGAAAATATCAGTGTGAACAAGAGTTCTTCACTGCCAGAAAGCCTGCAAAGCCATTGCAAGGCTGTCACTCGTGCCTGGGGCTTGTGGTTATGTGTGGTGATCAGGGATGTGGCCACCCTTGAAGTCTGCCTTGTCTTTCAAACTCCATCAGAGGAGAAAAGAGGCACACAAGTGAATGCACCCACTGGTGGCTGTCTCATCCCAAAAGCCTTTGGTGAGCCCCAGGGATCATTTTCCATGAACCATTAGTTGGGAGCCTTCTTGCAGCAGCCCTTTGCGTGCCAGATCTCTGCCTTTTGCCTGGAGCTGTGCATCCTCCCACAGGCTCGTTTCACCGTGTTCTCCCCCTCAATGAGAAGATGCTCTGAGCTGGAGCCTTCTTTAAAAGTGACCTTATCTGTGCCTGTCCTGGGCATCATGTGCTCAGCCTCTCCTTTCAGCCTGTGTTTTGCTGTGACACTGCCCACACTCCATGACCACCTCAGCCTCTGGCTAAGGAAATTGAAATTCACTCTCTGGAAAAGCCAGTTTTGATGCTGGTGAATCCCAGGGACCAGGTTTTAAATCAATGTGGAAAGAACCACCATGGAAATACCATTTCATTTATTTTGAAATCTGTGATGTTTATTTTGAAGAGACCAGAAGGAAGTACAGGCAGGAAACCAGGTTCTGATGGTCTTTGGTGCAGTAGTGATCCATTCAGGAAGGAGCTGAGGAGTGGAGTGGGAGTGACTGCATCCTTCTCACAGGCATGGTGGCTGGCTGGCCAGCTCAGCCCAGGTCCCTGGGCAGGCAGAGGAAAGAAGTCTCAGTGCATCAGGAATCTGTGCATCAGTCATTTTGTTTCTGATGAGAGATCTCAAGCAGAGATGTCCAGTCTGGTAGCTGGAATAATCTCCATTTTTAAGGCTCCTGGTGTTGTACAAGGAGGTGTCTGCAGTCTTTGTAGTGAAAATGAGTAAAAACTGCAGCTAAGAAATGTACGTATGGACTCTCATCCTTTATCCTCTCAATATGCTGCTGTTTGAGGCACAAACTTGATGCAGCATTTCATGGACCTTTTCCTCAGCCTACTGTGGTTTGGTATTGAAATGCTAAAATCCAGAGGTTAAATTTTTCCAATACTTCCTGACCTGAAGAACTCAATTGTAACATTATTTTGCAAGCCTCCTGTAAGGGCTATCTTTTCACATGCAGTTGGCAATATAAGCTGTATTTTGTGCCCATTTCTAAGGTGTCACCTTAGAGATACAGCTGCAGAGCTTGTTGTCCAAGAGACCAGGTGTTGGATCCTCAGCCAGGGTGTGAGCATCACATAGTCTCTGTTCCTCGCAGAAGAAAGTAACAGAAATATGTCTACTCATATTACCTGACACACACTTTTTCTTGCAGTCCTTATTTTGCATCCTGATGAGGAATTCAGAGATAATTCCATCAACCTGTACCTAGATGGGACTGGGCTCTGTCTAGCTGGGGACATGCTTGTCTTCAGCTTCTGGCACAGGGGACTTCAGCCCTCATACCTGCAGCTGGCAGAAGACACCCAGATCCATCTTGTATCGCAGCTTCCTGGGACATTTTCTTGCATGCAAATTGAATCTCTGTGGACTTTTTTGGCCCAGTATGAGCTGCCTGCCCTCCTTCATGATTTTCAGTTTGTGGTCCACTGACTGTGGCACTATGTGGGGTACTATTATGAGCCCATGAAATGTGGCTGGTGAAAGCAGGGCTATAAATCCATCAGCATATGTAAAATTTTCTAAGATGTCTGTACTTTGACTTAGATTTTTTTCAGGAACTTGCAAAATTAGACAGGTCCAAAATCAGTGCTGGGAGTCCTTTGGGGTCACTTCTTTGTTTTCATTTGCTTGCAAAGCTATGGCTGTTCCCAGCTCTTTGGTGTTTAGGAGAGCCTCTATGGGAACCTCAATCTTGTGCTTAATAGAGCCTTTTGACATGTTTCGGAGGTACCCTGTGAACTTCTGGCTCTAAAAGTTGCTATGATAGCTGCAATTATTATGACAGAGAGTTGTTTTAGAAGTTAAGAGCATGTCCAGGTCTGGCAAGGCTGAATCTCTCATGAGGGCAAAGTTGTGTTAAGAGTTAACGCAGCTTTTATTCCAAATGTAAATGTGGTTACAAAAAATTATTATTTTTTCCATCTCTTTTGCCCATATGTAAAACACTTTAAAAAATCCCACAAAAAAAATCCCAACATGAGCAAACCACATATCTTGGCATCCTCATGATGTCAGGAGATCTCCAAAAATCAACAGAGAATGCAAAACCCAATTCAGAATTCTCTGTTGGTGTATAGCACACTGAATTTCTGCAAAGAAACACGCTCACTGCCCACACTTCTATCAGACAGCTAGATCAGGGCATTTCAGAAGGTTTTGGAGAATGAAATTGTCTTTGTGTTCAAGCATTCATTGCTAATTTATTCAAGACTCTGACAATTCCCTTGCCTTGAAGGACGTCAGGCAACAAGTAGAGAAATAAGGAACTGTCTTTGCACCTCTGTGGAGTTTCAAGCCTTCTCAGTGTGATCCTTATCAGATCTGGTCAATGGATGGAGGACTCACCCGTGCTACATCCTCAGTAGAAGATGGAAAGGAATTTTTTTCCCGAAGTAGTTCACAAATCTATCATGAAGAACTACCCAGTAGCGGTGTCACTAGCAGAGGAAGCATGGGATGGCTGTGGGAAGAGCTGTATTTTTAATGGAGCTTGCAGTAGGCTATTGCAGCAGTTGGAAACTTTTCCAGGGATATATGTCTTAAGTGGGCCAGTCTGGTTTTGAGAGGATTTTATATTGGAGTCTGTTTCTGATTAACAGCCGTGCTCCTCGTTATTGTTTAATGATAGCAGTAGGGAGGTGAGCTTGCTGTTCACTTTTGTGAGTGTATATTTTAAAAGAGATCAGCTCCAATAAAGAAGGAAAATAGGGTTATTTATGTAACAGCTGCAGAAATATGAACAAACTGTACTCCATTTAGATGATTCAGCATAACCTTGGAGTAAAAGATGGCTCTGGCCTGCACCTAGTTTCTACAGCCTTTGTAGAGCTGTTGCAGGGTAGCTTGAGGTTTTAAACAAGTTCATTTCAGTCAATGCTCTTTTGTGATCCTTTCTGCACATCTTCTAGCAAAGTGCTGCAGCCAGAAAGGCACAGAATGACCGTTCTCAGGTCATACGGATGTCGCAGAAAACAGCCGTACCATTTTTAAGCCTGAATGTTTTCACCCAGGGTGCAGAGATTTAAAGATTTATTCTGTTCTCCGCATGGCAAGTGACTTGTGTGTCCCCGTGATACCAGGCAAGTTTCTCACACTTGCCAAACCTCTTCTGGGAATGATCTGCCAGTGGTGCTTGTATTTCTGGTAATGTATCTGCATCCACTGATGCAGTCCCATTTGAAGGCTGCTTAATGGTAGGAACAGATACGGAATTTAGCACATTTCAAGGCAGGCAATTCCTTCTAGTGAAAGGTCAGGCCATGATGGGAAAAGATGCAGCAGAAATTATGTGGATGTATTTCTGCGGGGCTGTCTTTTGATGCTGATCTCAAAGCAGTGCTTTGGGCCATACTGGCAGATCTTTTTTGTGTGTATATTGATAACTAATATGGTTCTCACTTGTGTTTCTCTTTCATTCCTGTATTCCTACAGTCTTTTATGAAGTAATTCAAGTTCAAGTAATTTACATCTTTTTCTAGGAGGAACTGTTGTTCTGCAGAATAGAAATATATTCTACAGGCTGTTTGCCCTGGTTTCCATGTCCTTAGTGACACTGGTTGTCTGCATTCTGGAGTGAGGCCATAAATAGATACAATCACTGACTCTTCCCAGTGTTTGCCCGATGACCTAAACAAATGAGGCTTCTGCAGTGTGCAGCTCCCTGTTTTTTCCATTTCCTTTAAATCCATTCAACCTGTTGATGAATTTTAATCAAATGTACCTACGGGAGATGGAATAAAAACACATTTTGTTTCTGTAAGTGTCATGAAAATGGGATATAAGCAAAGAAGAGAGCTTTTCTTAGTGACCCAAATCTGAGAAGGGTACAGCATGCATGACCTTTGTGCTTAGCACAAAGTTCCTTGTGGGCTGCAGTTTTTGGAAACAGATCTGCAGAGAGTTAGCCTTAGATCTCTGCTCAAGGAGCCTATTTCACACATTTTGGTAAAGCCAACTAATGTTTTGCCAAATGTTGATAAAATTTTCCCTTGTCCACTGCAGGCCTCCAGGCTCTGCAGCTGCTTTTCTTAGACCTGGACAGCTTAGTAGAAATCCCCTGGTGCATGAACTTCACAATCTTGTGTTTGAAAAACACCTGTAGAGCCCTGGTAGCCCCAAGATGTTCTCTGCCATCTCAGGTGACCATCTGGTCTTCCTCTCCTTTGACTTGCCTTCTTTCCTGATGTAGGCTGCAAACACTTGGGATGTTTTAAATTTAAAGTTCTGTTCACATGTATTTTGCTTTTAAAGATGTAAATATTCCGTCTTCTATTCAACTTTGTCCCCCTGGTCACTTAAGGACTGCAGGGTGAAATTTGCTCTAGCAAAATGTGGTACAGGACCCTTCAGCTAATCCCTTTGGTCCCTGCAGGACAGAGTATCGGGAGAGTTTGTAACTGGAGTCTTGCTGTGCAGACTTGCTTAAGATAAACACTGAGGAACAAACTAGAGTTAAATCCAAAGTTTCAGCAAAACATTTATGAAATTACTGTGCTTCCTTCTTTGTAAGCTCTTTAAGATGAACAGACACCAGATCTGGAGAGAAAATGATAGAAACACATTGATATATGAATCAAATGTCAAATGATCATAAACTGCAATTTGCTTAGATTTACTGCAGGAGTCAAATATGGGAAAAAATAAAGAGCATCTACAAGGAGTGGGATTGTGTGTAACATTTGGTCAATTTTTACTTTAGTATCAGACATAATTAGCTTGTCTTTCCTGTTACCTGCTGGTTAATCTGGGGATGTTTTGTTGTCACTAAGGGAGTGAAAAAAGACATATTGCAATGATTAAAAAGAGGTACATATTCTTTCTTCCTATTGAGGACTTGTGGCTGGAGATTCTTTGAAATATGCAAAATGCACTCAGATCTCTGCCAAATCCAGATCCCTGCTGTGCCCCACAGTGGGCTCCTGTGTAATACTGGGAACTGCAGCGTGTGCAGTATATTTTGCCTCTTCTTTTAAGGTAATATGGGGTTGCGTGCGGAAACACACGTCACTTCCAATTTCCAAGTGCAGGGTTGAATGGAATCAGAGGGCTGAATTGAGTCAGCTTTTTTCCACCAAACATCTCTCTTGAAATTGGTGGGGCAACTGATGACGTGGGGCTCCCCTCAGTTCCTGTGGGAATAGGGCAAGTTACTCCAAACTGCAGGTGGCTGAAAGGGAAATAGACTGAGCCAAATCCCCAGACAAGTGCATTAGAATGGATGATAAGGTACTGGGGTGATTAAGGAAGTTTGGATTTGGTTAGAGCACTGATTGCTAGAACATAATTTGTTAAAACATTTTTGCATGTATTTGAAAGCTGCTTGTGAGAAGGTTGATTAAAAACTTGGTTAAGCAAAACTGGGCAGGATTTGTGAATGGTAATCCATATTTATTGTGCTGGATTTTTGTATCAGGTATAAATATTTTATAAATATTTCATCCTTATCCCAAAAGCTTTTTTTCCTTTTACAGTATGCAAAGAAAGCCATGTGGCATAGAGACACAGGATTAAAACAAAATAAAAGGTATATTGTGTGTGAAGGACTAAGGTAACGAAGACTTTGGCTGCAGAACATGTAAACAGATGTGCAAATACCACTAGAATTACTCATAAAAGTGAGTTTACTTTTCTGCAGGGAGGAGAGATGCTCTGGGCAAAGTTGCCTTCTGGATCATTTCAGTTCATAAATTCAGGACCTGGGACAATTCCCCAAAGATTTAGAGGCGTGGGATTTTGTGTCCTGGTGGATCTCACTAATGTTTGTGGATACAAACTTAAAAAAAGAGAGCGTCTGATTGTGTATTGAAGAAAAAAAAAAAGAAAATGCCTTTAAGTAGCTGGATAATGGAAAGAGGATTCAGAAATTCTTGTATAAACAGATCTAAAAGCATTTTGCCTAGGATTTCTGTTCATAAAAAAGACCTGGGGGACCAGGAGAGTCTTGGAGAAGAACCACAAATGACAGGAGATGGCCAGACAGACCTAGAGAGAACAGGACTTTTCAGTGAATGTAGCAAATAAGAGTCAGAGGATATGTGAGGAAGATCAACTTTAAAAGAGTACAAATAGCTGGGAATACGTTCCCACATGGTTATCTTCAGTCATATGTTCTGTTACATGTAGGCAGCCAAAGAGTTACTGCTGTATATAGTCTTTATTATCAACTGTATGAAATGGCAGGATCCCTCAGAATCACTGGGTTATTGGTTTAACTTGTTGTTTATTGCAATGCAGGGTTTCAGAACCCAGATGAACAGGAAAAACATCTTACACTGTGGTTCACTACAGTATTTCTTGATAGTTGACTATTATGCTAGTTACACAGAAAGAGTAAAACCAGGTGCAGATGGAAATGTTTTGGAAATCTTTCCAAAAAGAAACAAAAGAGTTGGATGGCCAGAAGTGAAATCTCAGCAGCTTCCTTCTGTTCCTGATGAAGTTGAAATGTCAAGGCTGTTCTGTGGAAGTGCATTGTATGTGTTTGGCCTAGCCCTACATCCCAAGGTCTCTTTGAATGCCGGGGAATGCTCACTCAGCCTTGGATTACTGCGTACAGTAGAGATATCACAAAAGGGACTGACCTAGCAGTAGAGAGAGGCTGGTCCCTCCCCACTTTAAACCTTCATTTCAGGAACAGGATGACATCCTACACCCAAAAATACTGTAATTCGTCATGAAAACTGCTGGGTGTCACTTCCCATCTCTTTAAATTCAAAGACTGCTGATTTCCTGATAGAGCCTCTTGAATCAGTCTTGGAATACAAACAATTGATGACACGAATACCAGAAATTGTCCTTTTACCTTCATCATGTTGGCTGCAAACCTCACTGCTAAGAGGCTGCTGAGAGAGCTCAGGGCAGTCTGCCTTGGTAACTCCTCCCCACCAGCAGAGAGGGCTTTCTGAGCCAGGAATCTGCAGCACAGCAGCACAGCCATCGCCTCTGTGTCCTGCTTGACATCTTGTCTTGGTGAAGGGTGGAAGATCCATCCACAAACTGTTGAATTTGAGTCTGCATGGCCAAGATTCATGTTGGGTCTAAGTTCTAAGTAGTCATCTACAGGTTCTTCCGGATGTGACCATATAATAAGTAATGGCATTCACTGGATAAGTCAGATGTGTTCGAGGTCTATAGCTCCTTGTAAGTTGCCCATTACACTTGAGTCTTGCCACGAAATCGATACAGTTCACAATACCTCCAAGTGCAACTCACTGTTTTGGCACCTCACAAGGTCTGCTGGACATTTGTGCAGGCACAGAGGAAACCAGCTCTGCTGTGAACGTCTGCAGTGTAAGCAGGTTCCAGCACAGGAATGGGGACAAAACCTGCATGGGCAAAAGTTGGAGATGCAGGTATTGCTGCATAAGGAACCTCTGTGTCTGGTCTCGTCTTCCAATGCACACCTTTGATATATCAAAGAAATGCACATTCCCTTTGTTTTCCATCATTATACTGTCTGTCCCCAAGTGTTCTGTGCGCTGGTCTGATTTTTACTATTAAAATATTTGTGTCCCACTTTTATCTGCATTTTTCTGCTTGCATCTCAGCAGGGTGAAAAAATCCTTATTCAGTGTGCTTATTCTGTTGGATATCATTGCCCGTGTCCTTCAGTCTGCAGTTAAATGTTTTATCTTGTACATGCTGTGTGAATTCTGTCCTGAGTATTTAGTGTTTTTCCCTCAGGAGAATTCCTTCGCTGTGTAAGAATCCAACTTAATGGTGCAGTGGTACCACTTGCACAGAAGAGCTCTTTATTTCTCCAGAGTTACTGCATCAGGTTTTAAAGTAGTTTTCAGGACGGGTTTAGGTCGTAGGTGCCTTCTGGGTGGCAGCATCTGAAGATCTGATGTGGGTTTGCTCAGGACAGGAAACTCATCATGTTTTTCTGCCTCAGTGATGTGATATGATCTGTGAGGTCTGGAGACCTGATTGATGCCAGCATAGTTGTCTCCAGCTCATGGGAGTTTGGAAGTTGGGAGAACACCACCAGCTCAAAGATCTACTCTGTGTTCTCACAGGAGAACTGACCTTCCTGCTCTCCTGAGAGCCTGAGAATGCCTCATGCTGAGCAAGAGCCATCTCTGAGCATCCCCTTCAGGTGTTAGGGATCACCTTTCCTGCAGGGGCTTCTGCTAATTTGTGTGTAAAACTCAGGGCTCTGTAATGCACAGCTCATGAAGCGCTGTCTTATCAAGGTGTCCTGGCTTTGTTTTGAGGTATAAAAGTGGCTTTTAAATTCTGTTAAGTGGTTTTAGGACATTGCTGAATTTATTAGCTGCTGCAGACAAAAATTTTATGCAATTTACATGAAAGACCTGCTTCCAGCATTTAATTTAGTAATAGATACAGTCTCCTCATAATTCTGAAACTATTTTAAGAGTTGCTGATGGCTCATGGAAAACTCCAGAAAATATTTCTGCTTTTCATCTTCACTTGTCCTTTTATGCTCTGAATGAACAGCTGAGTTTTGTTTTGGACCTCACCTAGAGCCAGTCCCAAACTGGTTTGTAAAACTGTAGTTGACTTTGTAACATTCAGTTGATGCAAGAGACAAAATGGCCAAAGGTCAGGGTAGCTGACCAGAGTAAAACAGTGCTTTAAAAGTCATGTTATTTTGGATTTTAGACTCATTGATGTCCAACACTGACCTTTTAACTTAAAGAAGAAAAGAAGAAAGTAACAAAAACCCTATTATGCTTTATTTTTGTGAAAAACTCTGAATATTTGCTGATTCTCTTAGAACCACTAAAAGCATCACTTTGCAATGTCACCATTCCTGTCAGTGGTTTCTCAGATACTTCTGGAAGTTGAGGAAGTGCCAAGACTTGCAATATGGCAAGAGTTAACATTTAACAATGTTTTTATTTTTCTCCCTTCTCCTGTGATCTCATGCTGGGGAGTATTGGGGTAATGGGGCCAATCTTGGTTCTGCTAATGTTGAGGGTTTGGTCCAGCTCCTGAGATGGGCAGTTAAATGAGAAAAGTCACAGCTTTTTTTATCTTTAGATCAGCCCAGCTCCTCAAGGAAAGGATGAAGGTTGAAGGTTTTAATTGTGATTTAAGAAGGAAAGCACAGGCCCAGACCCAGCCAGCACTTTTGCAGTCTGATGCTGACACACTGCGTGTGCCCTCTCCCACTCTTTGCCACGTCAAAGTTGAGGGCCTGAGCTTGGCCACCTCTCCAGGTGCTACAGATCCCCAGAAATGTAACTAAGCATAGTTCAAAGAAGAGCTGAAGTTTCTTGAAACCTTGATGAGGCTGTTCCTGATGGTCTCAAAGTCTCTCTGTGGCTCTGTGGAAGTATGGGACATTTTTCATGCAAGTCAGTGGCAGGGAGGCTTAGTAGTACGTAGCAATTTTTGTTACCCTTTAGAGGTGCTTGTTGTTTGTTTGGGCAGACAGTTTTGCCTTTTTGAAGTTGTTGCAACATTTACTAAATGGATGAAAATGTTTGGATGGAAAAGTTGCTGCTCTGCGCCCTGGGGACTTGTCCTGCTCTCAAGATGCAAGATCTGATCCTTTTGCCAGAGTCTTCTTGTGAGGTTACGTCAAGGAAGAGACCTTTAGAGAAGGAAAAAGCTATTGCTTGCTTTAAAAAAAGGGTGCAATTAGTTGCATTTCAGTTGGCTAAAGGGCCATCATGTGACAGTTTAAAAAATTTGGTTTCTTGGTAAACAAGTTAATGGATTTATGCTCAGTTGCACTGCATCTTCAAAAAGCAAAATGGCTCTAGGGCACACAAGTAAAATTAAGGCACTTTCCTTGTTATTTTAAAATAAGTAAAGCGAACTGTCTGATTTTTTGAACAACAGCTTGGCTTCCTGTGGTGGAAAAGTAACCTCAGCTGAGAATTACAGCCACACACCTTTGTCTTCAGGCTCCAGAGCAGACAAATAACTTGCTCTTTCCATGGTTCCGCTTTTATTTTTTATTAAACGCTTCTCCTCTTGCACTTTCTTTGTTTTCCCACTTGCTCTTTTTTCCTCATCAGTCATTCTCTTTTCTCTCTCTCTTTTCTTCTCTCTCTATCCCAATATGGTCACTTCTGTAACCATTGAGCTGTAGATGTACATACACATGCCAAAGAGAAGCAGAAATATTTGGGTGAGGTCCTTCATTTAAAGATGTGTGTTAAAAGTCTGTGATGGCCTCTACCTGGTTGCAGCAGCTCCCCCAAGTCTTGGTGCCAATTTCTGCTTCAGTGCAACTTACTTCAGTTTTATGTCCACCCCTTTATGATCTGCAGACCCCTTGGCTGCCCCTTCTGTAGCAACAAAAAGTACATGTAGGTTAAAGGCCTCATTTCTGTCTCTTTATGCAAGCTTTTCATACTTTTGCAAGGTGCTAAATATTGCTTAGCAGGTAAGAGCAGCAGCATGATGCCCCCAGGGCAGTGGAATGGGAAAGCTGTAATTACGTGCTGCAAGAGTTTGGTCTAACCATGGAACAGCCTGGGACTGCTTTGAACTTCTGGCAGCAGGTGGGTAGTTGGCTGTTTTCTGGATAGAGCAAACACTTTGCAATCTGCCTTGAACTCTTCTGTATCTCACTGAACAGTGAAGACAGTGTGGGAAACAGGGGTTAATACCAAAACCCTATTAACACATTTGCTTGTGTTTGACTTCCCCCCTGAGAATGGGGATGCTTGAAGGTGAGATGGAAATATAGGGGAGTGTGTCTGCATGGTAGAGAACTACCTTCTGATGTTTTGTCCTTGAAGAGCTGCATTTTTAAGTTATATTGTCCTAAAATTCACATATGCTGGGGTATGAAGTGAACTGCCTTGGTCTGTCTCTCTGGATTTGTGCTATGACTGGGTAGAGTTGCTGAAGACAGGGAAGAGGGATCTGCTTCCAGTGTGGTCCCTCACATACTGTTCAAATGCATTTAACTCAGCTTTCTAATTCTGGGGTCAAGTGCTTGATGTGACCTTCTGGGTTGGCAGTTCTTATGAAACATTTACATGCTACAAATGCCTTTTTCTTCTCTTCCAGCTCCTTCTTACTAATCCTTTTTTGTTTATATTTTTTTAATAAAGAAGGAAAGACCTTCTCTGGACTGTTTTGTCATAGAGAATGAGATCATCAGCAAAAAAATTAAGAAAAAAAAAAAAGGAACAGCTCGTTCTTTGTTCTTCTGCAAGGTGCCAACGCTCTCCTTTGATTTTAGCATCATATCAATGCACACAATGTTTTGAGGTTCAAACAAGCCAGATCCTCAGCTCGAGGAGCCAAACCTTCTCCAAAACAACTGTGTGTCCATCGTGCTGGGGGAGATCTGCCTCTCATGGCTCTGTCACTTGGTGAGCTCCAAGAGGGGATCCAGGCTTCCAGAAAGTTGGTGAGGCACAGGTCCGTTTTGTTCTGCCATTCTCTCAGCCACATGATGGGAAATAAAAAGAGAAATTGTCGTCTCTGCATGTGGCATCACAACTGTGTTGTTTGCAGTAAGGTGGCAACAAATCCTGTCCCGCTGGCACAGAGCATTGGCCCAAGGGAGCTTGGGTGGCTGAGTGTCAGCCCTTTCCATATTTCTGCTTGCAGACCTCGGGAGAGCTCCTCATTGCAATGGGTCTCTTTACTGGGTTTTGCAATGCCGTGGTGTAATTTCAGATGATGCTCCTGTTTTCCATCCATCTCTGTCGCCACATCTCTGTAGCTGCAGAGAGGAGCTAATAGGGTTCAGCTGGTTAATAAAACACGCCTTGCTCAATTCTAAACTGCAGTCCCTGTTGCTAAACATCTCCCAAGAGCAGCTTTGCAGCAGTAGAGTTTGAATGGCGTGACAGTTTTGCACCCACTTTCAGATGAAATGATTTTAAATGAAAGAGTCCCAGAGATCCTGAGTGAAAGAAACCATCCAAGTGCTGTCAGCATTTTTCATTGCAATAGATGCTCCCTGCAGCTCTTGCTTTAATAGCAGCATATGAAGTGTCTGGTTTAATCTCCTGAACATTTTAATGTAAATTCCTCTTAAAAACCCCTAACCTTAAGCTGGTAGTGTATACCTAGCTTAAGGGGTTGTTGTGCAGCTTTAACTTCCATGTAAGAGAATTGGGGACGAAATAAATCTGCAGTTTGTGAAGTATTTGTTTCTCTAAGGAATTTAGGGTATGAAAAGTCTATCACAATGGAGAGCTAAATGGCAAGGTTTGAAGCCTCTCTATGCTGGAAAAGTAGTTTTTTTCATCAAAATGGAGGTCAAGTGGACCATGCGTAGTAGCCTGTGGTGTGTGGTCTGTGTGGTGTCCACCTTTTACCCCTTTCCTCTGATCTCTTTGACAAGACTTTTTCACTCCATGACTCCTGGTTAAATTCTATTTTCCTTTCAGGCCACTTCTTCTTCTTCTTTTTTTCTTTTTTTTTTTTTCCTAGGGAAATAACATGAGACTTACAATGTGAAATGTTCCTTTTGTGACTTTGTCATAAAAATTAATGAGACTAGAAAAACAGTTTGTGGACCTGGAACAGAATTCTAGTGAACAGTATTTCTCTATCCTCAATGCTCTTTCACTTTAATTAGCAAATAAACCAGAAGAGAGCAGCAGGCAGGTATTTCTGTGCAGGCTTAGGCTGGTATTTTGTCTAGCACATTCAATAGCAATGATTTGAGAGAAATCAGATTGGTTGATCACTGTGCTGTATCTTCAAGTTCTCTTGGTCTGAATATTTTGGGGGTGAGGGAGATAGAGTGATTCATACATGAGCAAGACAAATCCAACAGCTGCCAGTTTGCATTATGTCAATGTATGTAAGAAAATATTTAGATAGAATTTCCATTAAAAGTTCAAAAGCAAGGGGCTCATGCTGACCCCAGCTTTTAGAAGCTCTGGTGGGAAACCTGAATGAAATCTAACTCTGCTCAACATGTGTTCGTTGGCTGACTCCATGTTTTATTATCTCATGCAATGAGATCTTTCTTGGTTTGTCGATTTTCTATCGAGGACAAAAAGTTCATGTATGTAACAGTGCACATATTGAATTAAAGTGTGATTAAAGGCATGATGTAATGACCCCCTCTCCTTTTCCTTTAGTCAATATTTGCCTGCAGGGTCAATACATTACAATATTGACTTCAAAGTATTCAATATTTTTTTGCCTTCTGAGTGTGTTGGCTTTGAGTGTGCGTAATATTAAACCTGTTGGTTGAACTGTTGGTCTAAGACTTACTGTCTAAGTAGTTTCAGGCTTGGATGCCTAATCCATGTAGAGCAGCTTTCAGGACATGTGATAATATCACAACACAGCTGTAGGCGGCTTTCTGAGGTGAACCATTTAATCTGCAGTCTTTGCTCCCAGCTTCCTTACGAGTGGTGGAATTTGTCCCTCGGTGTGCGATGGGATTGTTGCCCTCTCTCGCTGCTGCCATCATATTTAGTCTGCAGGACCTTCCAGTGGCTGGAGGTTATGTGGGCACATCTAAACCCTGGCCCTCCCACCTTCCGTGTGCGTTTCTGTCACCTTCCCATCTGTGCTCTGTTGAGTGCACAAAAGCTGCTCAAGAAGCAAGATTACATTTTATGTACTCACACTGCTGTGCAAACATGGTTTAATAAAGTTAAAATCGTTAGGAAGTCAGGCAGTTGTGCAGGGTGTGCTGGTGCTCATTTCCCTGAGTTCCCAGCTGGGGCACAGTGGGCTGGGTGGCTCCCCCTAGTATGAACTTGAACCTTCTCACACTTCCTCTTCATCTGTTTCCATTCCCCCTCTGCTGAAATCCTGTGCTGGTATCCATCAGAAGGGCAGCAGGCACATGTGCTGCTTAATGACAACAGCTATGAACCATTTATCCTTCAAAAACGTGACACTCGAGAGAAGGGCTTTGATAATGTTCTTTGCAAGGTGTGTAAATAAACAGGATTGTCACCAGCGTGGGATCTTATTACTTTGTCTCTTTAAAAAAATTAAGGAAAGAAAAAATATTTATAGATACCCAGAGGTTCGTGAATTCCTCTAAAGAACCAAGTGTTATAATTAGGAACTCACTGCACTTAGAACTATTCTACAAATAAGCACCTCAAATCCAGCCTAGTCCTTCCAGAGAAAACAAAGGTCAATAGGCTGCTTTGAGGATTAGCAAGCCAGAATTTCTTGGACCAAGGTACTAATTGCTTCCAAAGATGAAGATGATCACTACTTCCAAATCCGAATTACTGCCAAAACCTCATGATAAACCTCAGTAGGTCTCCTCTCTAGCCTGACTTTTGACTTAAGATGCTTTTAAACTGGATAAAAAGGCAAATGTGGAGGAAAGGCAGGATAATGGTGGAAATATTCTTCTAGTGGAAAGCTGCATTTCTGCATAGCCTGATGCAAAGTCATTGAAGACTTCTCACGTCCCCAGCAGCAATTTGAGCTCAACCAGGGTGAAGGGGAAACAAGTGCAGCTTGGAGAACCCAAAAACATGTGTGACTTACTGCTCCATACCAGGGAAATGGGATCCTGCATTGCCTGTGTACTTGTAAAGTGGGGTCTCGTGTTTCTTTTATGCTGTTCTCTGGCAGCAAAGGGATGAGGACTGGGCTCACTATTACAAGCTTCTAATTGGAAGGACTTATCCCCATGATTTAGAAGGGTTTTCACATTTCCACCGCTGTGCTTGAGGATTCACTTCTATGTATATTCACTTGTGTGTTGTAGCCACAGTGGATGTGAATTTGGGAGTGTCCTGAGAGACCACAGTTTTCATCCCAGGTGGAAGAAATGGAAAGGAGTATCAGTTTTGTGAGATTTTGGCATAAGGCAAAAGGGTCATGGTAGCACTGGGGGAGAGGGAGAGGAGTCAGAGTTAAATATGTCAGCAGTTCATTTCTACTCACAGCCTACTGACTTCCTTGTGCAATTGCAGGGAACTTGGAAGTGGGAGTTCACATCGCGGACGTGAGCTACTTTGTACTGGAAGAAACTGCACTCGATAAAGTAGCAAGCGAAAGGGCCACCAGTGTCTATCTGGTGCAGAAGGTAAGGACAGCTTTTCCTTTGTCCAATGACTGCGTCTTCCATTTACCATAAACTCATTTTCAAGGTTCATTTTCAGATGCTCACGATCAAAATCAAAATCTGGGTATTATTGCAGGTCACCTGCAAAAATGAGTAAATTGCTGTAAACACATAAGCTGACATAGCTGCTCACTGCCTTGGGGCTTACGGAGAGAGCACAGGGTGGAACAGCAGCTCGTGACCCTGTGTCTGTGGTCAGGGAGTGCCCCACATGTGCCAGGGCTCAGCAGCTCAGTGCTGACCTGAGCCAAGCCTGACACACCCCAGCTGGCTCCTCTGCTTTGTTCTTGGGGGCATCAGATAGGCAGATGTGGAGGGTTTTGTCTTTGCCTTTGCGACAGGACATCTTTTCTATAATAAATAAACATATCCTGCTTGCTACTTAGGATTAGGAGTGATTCTTCCCATCCCTTCCCTTCCTGGATGTTTTCAGGATTGTTGTCTGGGGAGGTTTTGCAATGGTGCTTGTTCCAGTAGCTTCCTGTGTCCTCTCCACACTTTCTGGATGATAAAATGGTGTATGTTACACCAGTGAAATCAAATTAATGGTTTGGTATCAAGCTGTTAGCCTTTAGTAGCTGTTCTGTAGCTTTGCTTGGGTAGAATCTGCAAGGTACAGCTTTACAGGCTCTCAGGGAGTCTGGTGGATTTCAGCTCTCTGTGGAACAGCCATGACAGCAATGCCAAAGTGTCCCCGCCAGGTCAGCGCTGGTGACACCAACAGCACACAGTTGCTGTGTGCTGGGAGATTCCAGTTACCTGTGCCTTGCTGTTTTCCTGGAATGGGAAGCAATGTGTGTCTCATGGAAATAGCAGTTCTGGCACCAGTCTTCCTAGTCCTACAGACTCTCCAGTGATAAGCCCTTGGCTTCTGCAGTGCTCTGCTTCCCCGTCTGATGGATGACTTGATGATGGGAGAGGTGGGCTGGCCAAGGGGAATGTCACTGGGGGCAGGAAAGCTGTGCTCCAGGAGGATATTGTGGCAGTATTTCCAAGTCAAAATACTGTGGTTTGAGGGCATGTGATTATTTTATTCAAAGAATAAGGAAGATTTTTATAAAGAAAGGAGACACTTTTCATGAAAATCTAGTTGAATGTGAAAGATAATTGGATTTTGTTTCAAAGTGCCTTTCCCCCCCCGCACTGCCAGTCAGTCCTGTGTGATGCCAACATAAGTTACCTGCTGCCCCTAATCTTCAATTCTTCTTCAACTGCTTTGGCCCAGCAGTCAGGATTAGTGTTTTACCCACACTTCTGCCCTGCAGAAAACACATTTTAAAACAACAAACTAGGTTAGATGCTGAAATGTTCAATATTTTAATTGCAAGAGATGAAAAGAAGCAAGGGGATGGGCAAAGGAAAGCAGCCAGGCTGTCTGAAGCAAGATGGTAGCATGACTCTTGTAGAAAATATGCTTTCCTTTGATGAAACTGTTTCCTAAGACAGCTGTGATTCTGCGAGAGGTTAGCACCACGCTAATCCTCGCAAAGAAGTTAAATAAAGCCACATATTTAATTTGCCTGAACCAGAAGGGGAGTTATTGTGTAATTGCTAGTGGTCTATTTAATAAAAGTCAAAAGTTTTTGAAATAAGAATGTATCAGGTTTTAAGAAGCAAGAAAACCTAAACAGTTTCCTCTTTTTTGGCACATTTTACAGTGTTGTTTTAGGTGTGAAGCAGCTCAAGTGAGAGTTCAGCCATAAATCCCTATAATATTTTACTGGTCCTATTTTACACTGGAGATCAAAGATCGGAACTGTAAGCCTGTCTTCATGTTGAGTCCAAGGACTTCAAGACATTCACTTTTGACACCAGCAGGTTGTCAGGGTATTAATATTTTGATAATCTCAGGCTGAGTAACAAAGAGTTGCTCGAAATCTGAATTCATGGAAGTGTTGATACAGCTCCTGAGCAGAAATCTTGGCTCATAAACAAATTGCCTATTTCCTTTGAGTGTCTTGTAGTGTATAAGCAAGAGATTGGCTGAGCCCACTCCATTGTTGGACTTCAGCATCCTCCTACCAGCTCCTACCAGTGGAAGCTCTTGGTTAATTCAATCCCTCCCCATTGGATTGATTGTGGGAGAAGGATCACCTTGGGAGTCAGTAGTGATCATGGCCAACCTGAACCAAGAATTAAGGGGCAACCAAAGCAGGATGTCAGCAGAATGAAATTGTTTGAAGGGAGCAAAATGGTTAATGTAACTTTGTGAAGATAAAGGATTATGCTTGACTGGGGTTTGTTTCCTTTTCTATTTGGTTAGCTGACCAGTTGTCACCTCTGTTCCTTGAAAAGCTGCTACAGCAAGTCCATCGATGTGAGCCACTCTGGCTAACATGCTCTGAACCTGGCCAGTGAGTCAGTCCTGGCTGCAGCAGATGTTTCTGATTTTATAGGGAACAAGAACTTTTATCATCCCAGCATGCATGTGCTCCCTCCCACTGCACAGCTCCCTAGGAATGAGTCTGAGACTGGAAATCTGCATTTGGTTTCTGGAAGCACTTTATTAGTTGAAGAGGCAAAACAAAACAAACTCAAGGGCTCTGACAAGCAGGGGTTTAGACCTTCCCATGCAGAGGAGCCAGCTGCTAAGCAGTGTGATCAACTATGGCCACAGATCCATCTGTTTTATAATGCCAGGATGACGGTACCTAGGAACCCCCCAGCCCCAGCAGTGCCCTCTCTCACTTTGGTTTTCCAGTAGTGCCATTGCTGAGGCTTTCTGGGATGTGTGGCTGCCTGCAGGGAGAATCAAAAGCAGGGAGCAGGGTGTCAGGCAGTGCTGGGCAACTGAGTCTCGAGGGTAGTACTGAAGATTTTGCATTTAGGACTTGGAAATAAGGAGAGAGAAATCCTTTGTCTGTGGTTTGATTTGAAAGCCAGCATTGTGGATATCAGCCTTTCACTCAAAGATGTGCCCTTTCTGGTATCTCATGGGCACTGCTAGGCTTGTGGGGAGAGATTATGTCTTTTATTAGCCTGACTGATAGAGGGGGATGAAAACCAGGCAAGCTCTCACCACCCAAGCCCTGGTTTCTATGACACATTCATTAGAAAGGATTTCCTTGGGGGTGTAGCTGCTTTTTACATTGTAAAATTTTTTTGTCTAGCACTGCTGGGCCTCTCCAACTACATTTCTAGATTGAGCTACATTTATAAACCCCTTATTCCAGGTTTATGATCCCTGTAGAAGCCCAGGTGACTTTATTTTCATCTTCAGTAAAATCAAGCTCGATGATGTGATCCCCAACATAGGCATATCCGTAGCAATTTGCTGAGGAAACCACTTCCCACTGGAGGTGCTATCCCTCGGCAGTGTTTCAGCTTGCTGGATTCCTGTGTGCCCTGGCACTCTACAGGACAGCTGGCAGACACTGCTGGCTCTTGGCAGACAGTCACGGGAAGGGCAAAGCATTTAAAAGGTGCCGGGCAACCTCTGGATTATTCAAGGCAATTCTACACAACTCTGATATTTTGCAAATCTGGACATTAAAGACGTGCTTAGGGAAATCTCCTCTCATCCCGTGTCTCTGTCAGAAAGAGATGGAGATAATCCTATTGCCAGAGTTCCTCTGGGCAGCCCCTGGGATCACTCCTGGAACATCTTGCTCTCTGAGTGTGACACAATTGTGACATCTTTGTATGTTAAATGCTGGGCTTGCAATTACTAGGAATCCTTTCAGGCTGTGACCATATCGTGTTAAGGAAAAAGGAAATGTGTATTTATAACTTAAACTTCTGTGCCTTGTGACAGTTGGTTTATTCTCCATGTAGAGAGTGAACAGGAATTGTGATGTTAAAGCAGAAGGATGCAGTCAGCCAAGACTGTTGTGGGGTTGGAAACAGGTTTCTTTTAATTCAGTAAGGTAGAATAAATTGAAATAACCTTCAGTGCAAGGTCACATTATGTTATGCATGTGTTTGCTGAGCCCAGGAAAAGGTTGATTGCATTCTTACTCTCTCCCATGAGACTTCCTCCATGGCTTAGGTTAAGTTACTTCACCTGAAGTTTCTCCCGTGTAAAACAAAGGTAACACAGGCTGATGCTTCCCTAACAGTAGATTTGTTACAGCTAATTGCTTGGTGAGTGTTTAGTGCTGTAATTATGATCTGAGTTAAAGCTTTGCTTGTGTTTCACATCATTGAAAACCCTTCCATTGAATTATAGCCTCTTGAATTGGATATTAATCCTGCTCAAGTACACTTAAAACAAGCACGGGCTTTCGTGTTCCACGTAGGCATTTTTCTAGCAAGCTGGTATTGCTGCAGGAGGCATAAAGGGAAAGAGGGCGTGCCAAGGCACAGAAATATTCAGTAAGTAAAGACCATTATCAGATGATCAATGAGAGCTGGAGAGAGAGAGAAAAGCAGCTTTTAATTTGGGTGGGAAAGGGCATGGGAGCTTTTATTAAATTACTAGCACTTTGTTCACTGTGACCTGAACTTCAGGGTCTCACAGTGGTCATGGGTGATCTTAGGCAGGCAGGGATTTCCAAGAGTCTATAAAGCTATTTTCTCTCCTTTCTGGTATGGGTTGGCATCACTTACACTAAATTTATACCCTTGTGGTGTGGGTCCTTCCAGGCAGCATGGCCAAGCTCACGTACTGGGTCAGTGAGTTATGAATGTGGCAGTATTGTTAACGTTCTGTTCACAACTGGAATAACAGAGCTGTTCCCTTTGTGTTGCGGGAAACAGCTTATCATAAACTGTGCCCCTGTGACCTTCCAGGCGAACCAGGGCTGCTGATTCATGGTGTGACTCCCTGACAGCCCCAGACCATACAGTTAACCTTTTGGCACTAGTGTGCTCTGCAGTTCGAAGGGATTTATAGCCATTGTCTGGTGCCAAACCACAAATGTGATTAAATATTTTAAGAGTCTTTCCTTCAAAGCAAAAGGTAAGTGCAAAGTGTTTGCATTTGGGGAGTAAATGGGCACCTGAGACTGTTTTTTCTTACTGTTTTGAAGAACAGTTTTTCTCCTGCCTCCAGGTAGAAAAAGTTATCCCTGAAATCACTGAATAGGTGTCCGAGTTTGGAAAAGCTGGAATTTGTATGCCAGTCGGCTTCCTGCTGGTCCTATATTTACAGGCCGGCACACAGAGCACTCAAAACGGAAACTAAATTAAATAGCTAAATTACTTTATGGCAAACAAGTAGAGCATTCCTCTCTGTGTTTTTCTGGAATGCACCATCCCATGCTGCCACTGAAAATAAACAAGAGGAATAACGTGGTGGTTCTTTGAGGGCAGTTATTGCTTCTTCACAAAGGTAAATAATGAGAAGGGAAGTCAGAAGTGAAACTCAAATAATGAGTTTTGCTTCATTAAACAGCTGCTAAAGATTATCTTTACTGCAGACTTCACTTAGGAAATAACTCAGGGATGGTGGAAACACTTGGAGCTACTCAGGTTTGCTCTAGCATGAATATGCTCAAAAGCTTTAGTTTTGTTGGTGTAGTCAGGTGAGTAATTTGTGGTTTGGTAATTCAATGTTCAGCAGCAGAAATATTGATTAGTTGTAAGGAATTAGGACACAGGTTAAAAAATCCTGCCAGAAATTTATGTTGGCTGACATTTTGTTCAAATTTTGAGTATAATAAAGTAATGATTGTTCTCCATTTGCAAACACCATGGCCAATAGTCATAAAACAGGTACTTTTGTTTGTCTCACCTGCATCTATACATTCCTGTCTGTGCTATAATGCATAATTCAGTATTTATGGAAGCCAAGCACGGCTCCTGTGATGCATGGGAGAAGTTTAATTTGTGCTTTGCAGAGAGCAGACTTGCATTTACTTCTTGGTTACATGGCATTCAGTTGTAAAGCAAGAAGCACAGTTCCCAAATCCAAGCTCTTCAGCTCCTGAGTGCCAGGACCATGTTTCTTCAACATTAATTTTCCTGGTGTGCCCAGCCTTCCTCATTGTTCCCAGTGCCAAAGCGGCAGTGGGAAAGAAGCGGAAAACGGAGCAAACTTGGTGACCTTAAAAGTTGCAGAGTAAGTGTTTGCATAACCAAAGATGAAGATTGCTCCAGGATGCTTACTCCATTCTTCGGAGGGGGGCACTGGGAATGATTCCCAAGTTGAAGACTGACAACTGCCTCTGGTCTCATTGAGGGATGGGGCTGATGTGAGTGTTGGTGGCCTTAGCCATGTCTGAAATCCTCTCATTTCAGAGGATTTGTTTTACTTCCTCATTCCATGCCAGCACTCTGTCTGCCATGTGATACAGCTCTGGCATGGCTAATGCATCCCAGAGCTGTGATGTGGTCACTCCTGCAGAGAATGTGATCCTCATAGCTTAATACATTTTCTCCTTTTGTGCATTGTTGATCTGCTCTTTACCAACTGGTCAGGGAAGCTTGACCACACCAGAAGCTTATGTCTCACCAAGGCTCTCTTCTCTTCCAGGTGATCCCAATGCTTCCGAGGCTGCTCTGTGAGGAGCTCTGCAGTCTCAATCCCATGCGAGATAGACTGACGTTCTCTGTGATGTGGAAGTTGACTCCAGAAGGCAAGGTACGTCAGGCAGCAGGCAGTCGTCCTGCTAATCAGTCCTCCTTTGGTGACCAGCTCCTACTCTCGTAGTGGTAAAAATGCCATCCCTTAACACCCACCTGGATATCAAAAGTGAACAATACTGGAGGATGTAGGATTGTCCCTGTGTCTTGTCTTGCTGATTATATACTGTGAAATTTCCAACTGGGATAATCACTCAGCATGGTCGGGAAAGGAGGAATATTTGCATGAATCTCAGGAATGGAGAATGTCCTGCCCCTTGCCAGGTCACCCAGTCATTTAATGTCTTACCTCCAGCAGCAATTCAGAGCTAATGCCTTGGGTGGGACGAGATGTGCCCCCAACTCCTTGTGCTCCCAGGCAGTTGTGCATTGCGGCGGATGCGGCAGTGTCCCTCTGTGGCCTCTCTGGTAAACAGACTATTTAATTCCTCTTCAGAGCTGCAAATTACATCAATCCAAATAAAGCATGATAGCCCTTCAGCAAAGGCACGGCTCCATGCTCTGCATGTGTTATTTCCAGGGAGCAGTTGTGGAGGCTGTCTATTGGTGCAGTGAGCTGCCTTCATCTGCCTGCCCACGCTTGCCAGGTCTTCATTTCTCTCCTACTCCTCTCCCACACTCTTTGTAACCCTAAAATCTCCTCTTTGGTGATAACAGGGTCCCCTCACTAATCAAGGAGGGCTGAAGACTGGCAGTACCAGAGCACTCTCTAGTCTATGCAAAACACACTTTTGGCACTCAGATTTTTTTTTAACCACTGTTGTGGTCATATACAACTCTTTCTGTAGACAGTATTTCTTGTGCCAATTTGGTAATTTTTCACAGAGATTCACTTTACTTCCTCATTATTGTCCCAACTACTGTAAAGGATGCTGTATTATCTATCTTTGGGCTTTGGCAAAATAGGGTTGCAGTCTTGATTCTGTGTTTCTGCAGTGAGTCCCTGCTCTGGCACTGACATGGGTTGTATTTGTCTGCTGTGAAAAGCGCTCCCCTTCCTTGTAGCAACAGCATGATTACTCATGAGGCCTTCTAAGAGTAGCTACTTGGACCTTTTATTGACTCTGAGTTGTCTTTGAGCAGCTAATAGTCAAGTTTTAATTAAAATAAGCCTTTAATTACATCTTGTCTCATCCTATGCAATATATCCACTGTGTTTCAAGCAGTGCTCAGTCCTACCCTCTGACCAGTGAGAAAACAGAGGAACTGTGGCATTCCACAGGCTCAGGGAGCAGATCTCTGGAGTGGTCTGGGCCATGGCCACACTGCCCCTGGGAGAGCAGACTGCCTGTGGCCATCTCAGCAAACCAGTTTCTCCTACAAGGCTTTCAGGGTTACAGTCTTACTCGAGGTCACTTGATGTGAATGTCCGGTGAAGGCTGGAGAAGAATTGACTCTTTCCAAGAGGAAAAGTGGTTGTAGGGCTTTTGCCCAGGAGGGCATTCTTCTAAAAGCTGGTATTTCTAGGTGTTACTATAGCCATATCTCAGTGTAAACAGGATCACATGCTCCCCACGCTCTGCTGGGTGAAAGGGAGGTGAGTCAAAGGCCCCAACCCAACCCTTGAACCTCAGCTGTTTGTGGAGGGCTGTGAGAGCACTGACAGTGAGGACAGGATGTTGCTCAGAGGCCAAAGAGCACTTCATTGCACCCCAAGTGTGAGGCAGTACTGTAACCCTGGACTGTGCAAAGCAGAGATGAGAGCTGCTCTGAGCTCCAACTGTTCCTCTTCCCAAGCAAATAGGTCTGGAGCTAATGCATCTCCCAGGGAAAAGCCATGCAGATTCCACACTTGAATGTGACTATTGATAAGGTGCTGAGATTTTTAAATCTTGTTTCTTTTGGAAAAAACAGTGCCAGGTTTCGCCCTATCTGGGAGGCAGTCACTTCCTTGTTTCTGTTGCTCTTGGGTTCTGAAGTTCTTCTCTTCTGATTTACATTGATTGTAACAAAACGCTGCCTGAGCAGCACTCCACATAGCTCCAGTGGGATAGTGTGACAGGATGTATCCAAAATGACTTTCCAAGGGCATAAGTGTTAACCATATTGTTGCATCTATGCTGTTCTTCTGAAGCAGAGCTGGGTGTTTATAGGAACAATATAGCATGTTCTTGTTGGGATGCAGTCAACAGAAAGATATTTGAGAACAAACGAAGCGTCTCTTCTTTTTAAGCTATTGCCTGCTTATGTTTGAAGCACATCCCTGCCAGTTCCTTCTGCCAGTGAGGAAGAAAACTTGTTTTGGTCTCAAACAACCTATACAAACGCTCTGTCTTCCAGGCTCAAAACTGTTGTCATCAGCCAGGAAGGGATACAGACTCTGCTGGATGTGGAGAAAGACCTCAGCCTCCTGCACAGCTTTGTCACACCCTCAAAGAGACCTGTGCCCCCAGAGATTGTGCTGTTGGGAGGGTTTCAGCTGAGCCACACTGGCTGCCATCACATTCTGTGCTCAGGACTATGGGTTTTTCCCAAAAGCAGCCAGAACTGGGGAAGCCTTATCATAACTTCAGAAATCCTTTAGATGCTGGTGCTATGTGTGGACTCTGGGTGCACAGGGTTTGCAGACTGATCCTGTGGATTACTCATTGTAATCTCCAGGTCCCAGCTCACAAGCCCCAAATATTGCTCCTCCACAGTGCCTTGCCCATCACTCAACCATGGTACATGGGCTAGCCCATGGGAGCTTGCCCATTCCTCTGGTGGGGTTTTCCAAAGCAGGGGCTACTGACCTACCAGACATGCATTTCCCATCACCACGGGAATCTGAACCACATTGAATGGGTGCAGCAGAGCACAGAGCACGTGCTGCCAGCACTCTTGCAGCATCTCTGTCCAGCTTTGTGGCTTTCTCTTCCTTTCTTTCTCCTCATCACAGAAGAAGAGACACACACAGAATAACCATGAGCTGATGGTCAGAGCACTTTACATTGCAAGATGCCACGTGCTGCATCTCTGCTGTCAAAGCACTTTCGAATTAGAAATGAGCGTAAATGCCCTGTGACTTTCAGAGCTCTGAGTCGCTGACTTATATAGCACACGTTCTGTGGTGCATTAGGGAGGGAGGCAGCAAAGGTATTTTGGGGATCAGTCCCTTCCTATTAAGAAGGTTTGTCTCTGAAGCAGTGTCCTTGATGAGACTGTCATAGAGAGCTCACTCTTCTCCCTGGACACTGTCACTTGCAGAATTTACCTTGTCCTGTTGGGCTCATGAAGGGGTAAGGTGGCACTTGAGGCTAAGGCAGAATTACAATTGTCCAATCATTCTCTGAGCACTTGTGCTTTGAATGGTTTATCACAAGCTCTGTCTGTCTCCAGAGCCCTCATGCTAATGCTCTTGTCTTTTGTGAGGAGCCTTCTGCCTGTGTCCGTCGGCACTCTGTCACTGGCTTGATGAGCTGTTGTGTTCTCTTATATATCTCAGCTGAAAATAGGTTTTCCTCTCTGCTGTAGGAAATAATTCTGAATTCCTACTTCTACACTGGTATTCTGTTAGGGACTTTAAAATGGGAGTCACATCTTGTTTAAAATGAAATAATTTTATAAGCAATTTGTGGAATATTTTCCTCTCAATTCTGAAGTAGTTTGGAAGCCCGGAAAGGTTCCTGGCTTGAGTTTGGACCTGGGACCATAGACGTGATCAGAGAAGCAAGGAATCAGTGTCTGTCCATCTGTCCTCTGGACCCACCAAAGTCCTACTCAGGCACTTTCACAAGTGCTAGTCAGACACTGGGGTTCCTGAAGTACTCCTGAAAACTGGGTATTTTAAGGGCAGCCCCTTGTCTCTGGTGGCCACACTTTAAGTCATTCTGCTATGTTTTGGGCAGGAGATCCTGTCTGGCATGTGTGTATCTGCCTGTTGTCACTCCTGCACCTGGTACCCTGAAATCAAGAGACTGATTTCAACTCCCAGATGGGCTGTAGTTCTTTGAGCTCTATGAAGGAGAAAAATCAGGTAGCGGAGGGAACTCCAAGCGGTCCCCTATGTATATGCACAATATACTGTTATCTATTACATACACGTACACATTACTAGATGCTAGAGAATCTGTATGGGCAAAAGGCCTGAAGGTCTCAGTAGGACAAGATCTTTACTTGAAGATCACAGGTAGTGGTGAAGTCTGGTGTCATTCCTCCCAGTGTTTGTACAACTTCCCAGGCTTTTGTGCACTGGAAGAGTGAGTCCTCAAATCAATTTACACTTTGCAATTTTGCAGATCCTTGATGAGTGGTTTGGGCGGACGGTCATCTGCTCCTGCGTGAAGCTCAGCTATGACCATGCACAGAGCATGATTGACAGCCCTGGGAAGGTGTTGTCACCTGAAGAGCTCCCCCCTGTCTCACCTCAGCACTCGATAGCTGAGATCCAGGAGGCTGTGCTGAACCTGCACCGAGTTGCGCAGCACCTGCGCAAGCAGCGCTTCACCGAGGGTGCCCTGCACTTAGACCAGGTGAGTCCAGCCCCTTCAGGCTTCACCAAAGCAATTTCACCTTGAACTCCCAAAGAATTTCCTGACCAGTGTGAAAACTCGAAGGGTAAAATCAAGGCTGAAATAGAAAGGCAGGTTTGAGTGCCAACGTCTTCTTAAGAGCAGCATCAAATTATGTACCAAAAGCACTAAGTAGGATGAAAAGAAAAAAATTCTTAAGGAGTGAGCCATTTTCCAACATATTTCAAAATCCTAAAGCCCTGTTGGAATGGGTAAGTAATTTATACAGTGAAACAAATCATGACAGTGTTGTTCATTATCATGCAGTTCAGATATTAGTGCACATTTCACTGGGAAAGGCTCATCCTCCACATTTCTTTCTGTGCTTGCAATATTCTTGTTTTCTACAGCTTTCCACAGTTCTCTGTGCTGGGAAAATGGCTAAATGTTATCTAAGCTTATACTTTTAAGTGTTGGGTGTGTTTCAGAGGAAAAAATGCTGGTGAGGAGGTTTTCTGTCTGGGGTGATTTAAATAATCTTGTAGCAGTAGTGGTATGTGTCATTTCTATTTTACAATGAGATCCAGATATTTTAAACTATCACAGCAAAAAATACTTTTGCATATGATGTTCAGTTGCTCTGAGGTGGCTTCTGATAGTTTTTGTGGATAGGAGGTTCCAGTAATTTGTAGAACCCAGTGGTCTTCCTGAGCAGGAGATAAAATAATCTCTTAATATAAGGAATCTCTGTTGTTTCATTCTGCAAAATGAGTGTGAGTATGTAACCCTTCCATTTTACTCAGCATTGTAGTGTTGTTTCCAGTTGCAGGAAAGTCTAATTTTAGAGAAATCATTGCAGAGCAACAGGAGCAAGGAGTGTCTGTAATCTGTAACCTTCCCCAACAGAGCACGTGGTTTATTCTGGTGAAGCTGCTGTGAGGAAGAGGCAGTCTGCTTTCCCCCATGTCTAAGATGGACAGAATGACAAATTTGTATCTTGAGTTTCAGCAGAGGAGTTTTTATTTTAGGATAAACCTTCTGCTGTAGGCAGTGTTGTGTCTGAGGCTATCTTGCCTGCATCTGTTGTAGGAGGTCTTGGGGGACCGGTTCAGCAAACACAAGTGAGCCTGGAGCAAGGACATTTGCTTAAGGTCCCCCTAAAGTAATTTTAAAATTAGATTAAGATAATTTTTGGAAATCAAACTTTGAAGTTTTCTTAAACCTCTTTTGGAACAGAGACTTCTTTCCCTCTTTGAGGTTTAGCATACAATGGCAAATAAGGTGGGCTTTTGTTCCCAAGCACACCCTGAATGCCAGAGAAACATAAAAATCCCAGCTTTTGCATGGGATCAGCTGTCTGGGAAACCTTGGAGGTATCTGGGTTGGAAAAAGAGTCCATGGTGACTGGGAGCTGTGGCCCAGAAAGTTCATCATCTGCCTTCCACAAGTCACTGTTACAGTGTAGTGCTGAGTGCTTGCTGTGTGCCCCTGAGCTGAGTTACCTGTTATCAAACTAACCTTTGGGGAAATATGTTTTAAACCAGCTGTGACATTTTCAATGGGAGGCTTTGGCCAGAGAAGCATCCTGTTCCAGTGATAGCCCATAAAAGATTAGCTGTGTTTTGTTTTGCTCTGTGCTCGTACAGAGGAGCCATTAAGGAGAACATATTGGAGCATCATTTGTGAGATTGGGATTAAAAGCCACAACTAAGGGCACCAGAGACAGCTGATTCCTGCTCAACCTAGTTCCCAGCCATCATGATAAACTGAGTTATAGCTCACAAGTGGCACTTTACACTGTGCAGAATCTCTCTTCCCTGGCAAGAATGTCAAAGTAATGGTCTTTGAGGAGGAAGCATATTTTAAATCAAGGGACACTTTCACCACACTTACTCCAGTCAAGTACTGCCCTGATAGCTTTATTTTGATAACTATACCCTCCCCAGCCCATGGAGGATAGTGGCTGCTGCAAGGCCTGAGTATGAGCAGTGTGTGAGGGATGGCTTTGTGGACATGGCCAGTGGCATATGGCTGGACAAAGCAATCTGTGTCTTTTAATAGAAGGGGATGAATCCCTCTACTTTTGCTTCCCCAGTTCCCTGAGTTCCCCTGGGCACAGTTGTGTGCCATGTCCCACTTCAGTCCCAAGTGAGCAAGCAAGGGTGGGTCCAAATGGGAAACACACCTTTCTAACCCCTGGACCTCTCAGTGATTTCCTGTTGAGTAATGTAAATCCTGAACAATGGAAGACAAACTCCAGCAGGAAGCTTGGGGCGATGAATTATCGGATTCCAAATAAAAATGTGAGTGAAGGAAATGATCATCTCACAGTCTTAAGGGAGGGGGTGGCTGGGCATGGATGACTCCTGTGCTTTTTTTTTCCAAGGGATGTGAGCCCTCTTCCTATACATTGTGTTGTGTTTGAGAGTTCTACCATAGGATAACTCCTGACTGAACAGTGACAACTTTTTTTGCCTCCTTCCACCCTGACATTTTTCTGTGTGAAGTGTTCCTGTGCTTCCTGTCAGTATTAAGAAAATCTTGAGGGAAAGAATCCCCTGTCCTCCTTTGCCACTGGCTGTGGTGGCCTTTAGGTGGTGCTCTTCCTGTCTGCCTCAGTTTTCTCTTTGGAATGATACTGATCTCACCCATTGTATCCATATATTTTGGGATCTGTTCCCCAAAACGAAGAACATCTCTCAGATGAAGCCATGCATGGGCATGTCTTTATAACAGCAGAAATATTGGTTGGCCAGGGAGCTCCTTGGACCTGACACAGGATGGCTCCGGTAGGATGCAGCAGTGTCAGGCTGGCCCTGCTGTGGTGAGGAGAATGTTTCCTGTTTGAATGTCACTGCTGAATTTTTATGGCCTAATATGAGAGTGGCATCTGTTTGCCTGTAGTTTTATTTTTTAGCAACAATTTTAGAAGAAGGAATATGCACAGCTCAATGGATGAAGAATATACATATATATATTTTAATAACTTAGGAATTACATATCTGGGTCACACAGAAGACCTTGAGACATTACAGAGATAGCACACGGTCTGGAAAGCTTAGGATTTCTGGGTTCAGTGTCAGTACATGTGTGTCTCTTGGGGCTGTGTAATTTTGAATTCCTGCTTCAGTTTAATCCTGGCCATGGCAACCTACATACCTGTGACCCACTCTTTCCCCCCACTCCCCAGTTCCTTTCGTGCCTCTGCAGAGGTCTGGGAATCCTGCTGGAATTGCGGGGAATCCTGCTGCATTGGACCTTGGGTCTGAGACCTTGTTTGCAACCAGAGCCACACATTGCTCATTCCATGGGGATCCAGCTGTCCCCATAGGCCCCTTCTGGGGCTTTTTCCCTAGAATATGGTTTCCTGTGCTGCCTGCCAGCTTCCTAGTTCCAAAAAGCAGCTGAGCTGAGTTTTAAAGGTTTAAAGACTTTGCACCTTCAACAGCTAAGGAGCTTATGAAACTTTGTCCACATAGACAGAGATTAATGTATTTTTTTTCCTTCTCATTCAGAGCTGAAGCTTTTACGTGTAAAGGCAAGAAGTCTTATATGTGACTTTAAGAAAAAATGTTCAGGTATTTACAATATTGTCTTCCCCCCAACACCTCCTTCCTGCACAGGACCATGAAATGCCATCCGTGTGCTGTCCTCTCACAGCTCCTGGTGTGAGAGGACTCTCACTCTATAAATTGGAGCAGAGATCTGACCTGGTTTAAAAAGCAAAGCGAGCACAACCTACAGCTTTCCTTTTTTTTTCCTGGCCAGGTTGCTTTGAAGCTGGATCACTTCCCCAACCCACAGCTTTTAGAAACACTAGCCAGAGAATCAGATAGAAACTTGCTTTCAACAAAAACCATCAAGTTTGCAGAAAAGCTCCTTAGCTCCAGCCTGCCTAGAGGAGACGTGCTGATAAATGGTTCTCTTTTTGGCCTCAGCAGTTTAGAAATGAATCACGAGGACAGATGCCTACAGGAAGACAGGTTAAAAAGGATTTCTGTGCCTATTTAAAATGAGAATACCCCGGGATGCTGATCTGTCTCTATGACAACTGTCCGTGAGCTGAGCGGTGTCTTTTGTTGTGTCGGTGATTCTACCTTTGGCAGCACACTTACACCTGGGTGCTCGTGACCAAAGTTCCTTGTGAGAACAACCCAAAGTCCATTTGCATTGTACCAGTTAATGTTTGCTAGAATAGCTTCTCTCCTTGTTTTCTGCAAAACAGACATTCAGCTTTGCAGGTCTGTTTAAAAAGGGAAGGAAAAAATGGACAAAAATGACAGATGAACATGTTACAGAAATTTAAGAGTTGAATTGGTAGTGAAATGGTCTCACTTCTGCTTGCTCCCAGCTTGTGTATCATGCCATTGTCTTGTCATCTGAGAAAGGGTTGCTGTTCCCTGGGGGTCTGTATTGTTTTGAGTAATTTCAAGGTAGTAAAAATTGTATTGCTGTAGCTCTGTAGCACACTGGAGACCTATGGTCTTGTCCCATGGTTGCTGCGGGTAAGGAAATCAGTGATCTTGGAGAATAGCTTTGTTTATTTAAGACTGGTGGTATTCCTAAAGCAAGAGAGCATTCAATAGAGCTTCAGAAAACTTAGGGAAACAAGCACAAAGATCCCAAATACCAGGATGTGTGCAGAATGCCAGCTCCAAACCACCCAGATACATAACATATGGGATGCAGTAACCAGCTCTGCATAGTTTTTGAAGCCCTTAGAATCAAGTCTTCCTACTTGATGCAAACAGCTTTAAGAAGTTGACTCAAGCCACTCACACGGGGAAAACAAGGAGGAGGAAGGACACTGCATGTACACAATTTGACACTATATGTTGGGAAATTTCATATTTGGTGGTGGCTAATGGGATAGGACAGAAACATGTCTTTTTCTACAGTTGTTCTTGCTAATGCTGTTTAATTGTATATCTGAAGAACCACAAATTAGTTACTCTCATTATTAAAATTTCCAGTATGAGCAACTGGTGGAAGTAATTATGGGAAATTGTTTTGTCATATTTCATTCCTGATATCTGTATAGTAAGCATTTAGGTCTTTTATTCTTGCTATATGAGAGTAATAAATATTTCTACCCTGGTTAAACAGTCATTGTGTGCAAAATACAGTTAATTAGTAAATTAGTAGAAGACTTAGGGTTGGAAGAACTGTTTAGATGGGAGAGCACATGGCTATAATGTTGCACAGACCTCAGCCTGATGTGTTTCCTTTCCTCTAATAGCATGATCTGAATGCATGTCTGAAAATGCTGTTGAAGAAAGGTTGTCCTGGCTTGAATACTTCCTGGAGTGATCCTTAGGTTTTCTGTCCATGGCTGCTATATGTGCTACCTCTGTACACTGAGTGCATGGACCTTTCAAGGGTGGAGTAAATGGCTTTGTTCCATCCCCTGACTTGAGCAGGGCTGCATTTCTTGGCCAGTCTCAAAAAGAAAGTTGTGGTGCTCATTGCATGGCATGTGATGTTGGTACCAAATTCGTCTCAGATTTGGTTCTGTCAGGGTAGGTTGAGGTGTGTACCTGGCTGGGCTCTTTAGCCCAAGGGAAAATCCAAAAGGCCCATCTATAAAAGCCTGAAAACTGCTATGATACCTCCCTAAAGAGGCTGTTGCAGCAACAGTGCATGAACATGACAGCAGAGGCAGGGTGGGCTGTATGGATGGGGCTGTGAGATAAATGGAAACTCAGACTGACAAGGAGCTTTCACTATTCACTTCCTATCACAATTCCACCATTGTCTGCTCCTTCTCTTTGATGTCTGGTTAAAGAGACATCGCTGAAACCCAGAATGGGGACAGCAGGTGCTATACGATCATTATGGACAGTTGCTTGTACTGTGTGATACATAAGGCAGCTGGGGGAATGTTGGATGTACTTGGAGATTAATTTCCTTTGGGGATTTTATGTCTTTTGCATAGCCCCGGTTAATATAACAAAACAAGCATCTGAGGCCGCAGCCTCCTACTGGGGGATGCTGCTCTTCCCTGCAGGAGCATCCAAAATGCATGTGCAATGGTGTGTCAGCAAAGTAGGGAGGATTTTCAACATGTCTTTCCTGCAGTACCACAGAGGAACATGGTGCTTGGCAGGAAAATATGGAATGTCACCGTTGTGGTCAGAAGCAGCTATGGCTCAGGTTGGGAAGTTTGTACACACACCAAGGATCCACACGGGATGGAGGTGTTGTGGGATCGTGCTGTAGAGGGGATGTGTGTTGGCTGAGCATCTCTCTGCTTGCATGGAGATGTTTGCATTGCCAGGAGGTTTTAAAATATTTTGATTAAATTAGGGTTTAGAGTGGAAAGCTCTCTAAATCTAGTCTTTTGCCCTGGGATTTTAATGAAGCCTTCCCAGGGGTGTGAGTAGGATTGATGTCCTCACACATGTCCTGCCGTTCCCCGATCATTCTTTTAGAGCTGAGCAGCTGTGTCCCAGCAGGAGCAGGTGGTGAAGTGGTCGAGCTGGCTTCGTCAGGAGGGGAGAGTCGGACACTGGTGCACAGGGCTCTGCTGTGGAGCATTGTGCTGGGAGCCACTGCAGCCAGATGTCTGGGCAAACACAGCCAGGAAGGAGCTCCCCACACAGTGGTGCTCTGGCATTAATTTACCATCAGTAATGCAAGAGTGGGTTATGACTTTATTCTTCCTGCAGAAAGTATTCCTAGCTCAGATATTCAAGTCCTCCAGTGATGTACGAGTGGTTTTCTTCTAAACAAACACAGCTTAACCCTTGAGTTTTATTAAATCCACCACGGATGTGCAGGCTGAGAAACTTCTCTGTAAAAAACGGGTCTTAATGCTTTAATTTTGAGATGCTATTTGACACAGCAGAAGTGTCAGGTATTCTTTCACCTGCTAGGCTCAGTGCAAGTATCCGAGGGGAGGCTGGCACCATCCTTCCAGACGATGGGTATGGTATGAAGAGGTGAAGCAGTTGCCCGAGCTCTCACAGTGTGTTGGTGGCACAGCTGGCAGGACTTTATTTGATTCCCAGGCCAAATCCAGTGCCCTGGGCAAATGCTGACCATTCTTTTGATCTCATGTTTATTACTGACAGCTGTTGAATAAGAACTGGTCTTTTTTTTTGTTTCTGCTGTGTATTGCTGGCCCAGTTAAGGACAGCATTTTTTTTTCTGGTTCCCCAGCAGATATGTCTCACAATTCAGAGCAGAGAAGCAGGGAGGGCTGAACTGTGACCAGCACATCTCTGCAGTGCAGAAGCAGCGGTGTGTTTCACAAGTAGCCTTTCTCCCAGTCTTTTCAGTTCTTGGGCTTTGCCTATGTGTGCCAGGACCAAGCCAGTGGGCTGCTCTCCCATGGAAGTCTCTCTTGCTTGCCTGGGACAGAGTTGCAGTGGGCAGTACATCATTAGACCTTCCAAATTGCTTGGCTTTTTTTGGTTTTTTCTGTTGATTGAATCCAGTTGGTGATCAGCCAGAAGCGGGGTGAGCTGGCAGTTGTCACATACTGACCTGCAAGCAAGGTTGAAGGTGTTTGCAAGCACTTCAAATTCACACATGAAGTACATGTCTCTTGGTTCCCTGGATTAGCTGCACACACATAAGTCTTGCCCTTGCTTTGTGATAGACAGCCTGGTGTCACCTGCTCGTAAGGTCCTCAGACAGTGCCAAATAGCATGTCTAGGGGAAAGAGAGGGCATCTGTAGCAGGTGTTGGCTTAGTGTGGTGGAATTTGTCCCAAATGTGACACTGATAGCTCAGCTGAACAGAGGATTCAGTGCTTGATCCAGCTGAGCAAAGATGCTCACTGGTATTTTTGAGGTTGGTAGGGAGAGTAGTGGCTTCTGCTGGCTATATTGAAAAAGTTTCAGGATGGAAAAACTGGTTCTTAATGAAACAGAAGTGAACTGGTTCCTTCAGTGTCTCTGAAAGCAAGACAGATAAAACCCGGGAAAACTCATGTTTGTGTAGAGGTGTGTGTGGGGTGAGTGCTGGGAGGAAATTCCTATTTTATGTTTTCTGCTGAGGAAACAACCCTTGCTCTGAGAATCTTGCCCTCCACTTGATGGTGTTTTTCTTCCCTGGTGATGAACAGACGTCATCAGAAAGTCGCTTGTTGTTCCAGATTCTGTTTATCACGTATTTGAACAAAGACTTGACGGGTTTTTTTTCAGGTATTAATTATAGTTGACTGCATGGCTAATCCATCATCCTCTTTAGATGGAGTCACTGGGTGTTGGCTGATGTAACTGCAAATGTGATCAATCTGCCATAGGTGAAGATGTAGCAGCTCTTTGTCAGAGCCATTTCAGATTCACCCAACAGTACATGGAAGAAAGACTAATTGTATAAGGACAAAAGACAACATTTGGAAGGAGATGAAAGATTCTGACATTTCAGTTCCGTGATTTCTCATTTCAATTCCGAAGTGAGAAGGGAAAAAAATTCATGGCCACAACTCATTCTATCAGGTGTTTCTGGGTATGATCACTCCTTCTGAGTCCTGGGATATTTTATCTTTTGTGATCCGTAGCATACAGATACTGAAGTACAAAGAAGCTCAGAAAGCACCTGTGGTTTTCATAGTCTTCTGAAATGAGACTACAAGAACCTTAGCCAACATCCCAGCAGCTGAACTGAGGACAGAGTTGATCTTGCCTCACCTGAGGAAACCATTACCTGCTGAAGTCCACTTTCAGGTTTATCTTTAAACATTCCGAGTCCAAGCTCACATCTTCTGAAATTACATGCTGTTAAAGTTTACAGTGATTCATTTGGAGTACATTTTGTTGAGCAACCTCTTGGGCTTGTTTTGAAAGCAAGTGGCTTTGAATCTGTCTTGAGTAGTCTGGATCATTTATCTTACCCTTTTCTGCATCATCATGTGGCAACAGGGAAGTTGTTTAAGCAAACAAACAGAATTCAGAGTATGGATTTCCCCTGAATATGTAATTGCCTAAAATGGGAGCATGAAGCATGACATCTCAGATAAGGCTGTTGGTCCACGTTGCACTTGTTTCTGAGATTTGTCCATAGTTGGGATTTGAGGAAAACCTCCTCCCTGAGTGAGCTCCTTCTTTGTGCAGCTCTACATTCACTTGTGGGAGACACATTCCCTGTCGCTTTCTGCTTCCATCTTGAGGCACAAACACCCATCTCTCCTCAAAGATGTGTATTCTGAAGTTGGGTTGTCAACACCTTAAACCTGCCAGCACTACTAAACTTTGCCCTCTGAAGGAAGCACATTTTTATTTTGGTTCTCATCTCATAGCTGATATTTTGCATTTGTGCTGATTAGTTACCAACCAAGCTGGCCACAATCCATTGCCCATCTGTAATGGGCTGCCATTAAATTGGTGGTCACTTGAAAACTAAGCAAGAGGCAGTGAGAAAGTAGCCTCAAGAGTTCGTTGGACTCAAGTGGCATGAGGGACTTGAGACATTTGGAAGAAACCAACCATGCAAAATCACTGTAGAGGGGTTTTTGTGGGTAATTCCTTTAACTGGGCTTGAAAAACTTGTTTCTGTCACAGAAATACAAACTAAACAAGCAGTCACTCTTGCTTGGTTTTTTTTGTAAAACTGAAACTAGGCTGAATGCAACAAAATTTAATTTGTGCCTTCCTTGACAGTTGAAGTAAACCTGTCCTCTCGTGTGTTTGATCTGTCTGATCCTGCAGAACTGGGGGGCTGCAGAGCTGTCACTTACTGGGTGTCTCATAGCAATACTGAAAAATTCACAGTCCCATGAGTCAGCAGGAGGTTTTGCATTAACTCTAGGATTGTAGTTTCACCTCAATTTCAAGGTCTCTGTTTTAATCTCAAGACTACCCTTGCTTTTCTGAGGAAAAAGCCCCTTGATCCAGCTAGCACTTTACTTCTGATTAGCATGTTAGAGTAGAACCTGACCCACAATACTGGGAAATAAAATGCTTAAATAGCTAAAATAGGATTTGAAAAAATGCAATTTATTAAATTATTTCTAGGTCATTGATGTGTTTAGCAGGTATAGAAGACAGAATGAACTAAAACAGGCTTTGGCATTTCAAAAAGTGAGTCACTTTTTCTGTTGCATCATGTATAAACTTTTCCCTTCTCGTGTATGTATGGTTGAAATTTCTTTGAGGTTTTGAATTCTCACTTCAGCTTTCTGTTTTTTATTATTCTCAAACATTACTGAAAGTGGTGGTTGATAGTCTTTAATGCTGTGCTCACATTGCCTTTGCTGTTGTTTTTTTTTTAAAAAGAGACAGTGTGCAACATATAGGTGGTTAAATGAGCTGGGGAGTTACTGGTTTCTTGTGTTTAGGTAGGAGTAAAAAATAGGTATATTGATGCTTCCATAACATTGTTCCAGATGGGGGGCTGCTGACAAATATCCTTTACCCAAGAGGCCAACCTTGAAATCCTTTTGCACTGTGGTCATCCCTTTTCAAATTTTCTCATGTTTATAGAGGTTCCTTGAAATTAGTTTAAAGACCATGAACATGGTGCTGTTGCAACCAGCTGAGATAGCAAACACGTGTGTCTTTCCTTAAAAGAATGCAGGAGAATATTGAACTCTCTGAGGTTCTCCATGCTGGAGGAATGCTATTGCTCAGAATCCCAGGAGTTTTAAGATAAAGACTAGAGCAGGCAGTGAGCACTGGGAGATGCCAGATAGAAACCCAGCACAGAAGCCAGTTGGTCTTCGCATGCCAGGACCAACAAGATGTTGTACATTCTTCTTGGGATGAAGAAATCCAGCAGAGAGAGGTGCGTCAAACCTGCCCTTGTGTGTCCACTTTGTAGGGAGAAATGGATAGTCCTCAGGAGAGAACTGGATGACCTTTCTTTAGAGTTCACAGCTGCCATCCTCGGCTGAGCTCTGCAGGGGACAGAGGGCTTGCCCCGACCCCAAGCAGTTGGGCAAAGCAACATCACCTGGGCATCATCCCTTTAGGAAAATTTTCTGTAGCTTGCTTTAGACCCAAGCACTGAGGATCAGTGGTTTTGCCACAAAGTAGCCTTTGTCATAGTGATAGCACAGCGATGGGTACAAAGCACAGTTCAGAGGAGGAAGATTTACTGAAAAGATCTTGAATGGCCAAGAAATGAGTGCCTCCATAGGCTTTTTTCCCTACCCTCTTTAATTTTCATTGTGAAAGAGGGAAGGGTTTGGGGAACGGTTTTTTTGTTTGTCTCAAATAAAAAAAACCCAAACCTTCTTTCATGGAGAGGCTGCCCCAAGTGTTTTTAGAGCTAGTGTGCAGGTGCACAGTCTGCCTTGTCTCATTAGAAACTGGATTGATCTTTAGTCTTGGCAGATTCCATGAGAGTCTAAGAGGTCTATTAGAAGGATCCAGGGTGACTCTGTGGTATGAGAGGGTAGGAATTTCCCAGCGTATTGAATGTCAGCTGTGACAGTGCAGTGCCTGGGGTGTGCTGTGTCAAGGCTTGAGCTGTAGTTATGGCATGCTGGAAATGTAAAACTGGACAGGGTTTTAGGAGATGATCCTTTCCTTTTCCTGGCAGTAGCAGGAGCTCAGCTGGTAGTAGTCCTGTGCTGTGTTTGTTGCTGCTTTGTCACTGAGCCTTTGTAGCTGCTGGGACCTGTGTAGCCAGAGCAAGTTCCTCCTGGGGTTGTCTCCATGACTTTCACCCCACAGCCACGCAGATACAAAGTGTGTGAAAGAAGTTGTAGTTGGGCCTGTCCCTCACGTGTCCCCAGTTAGTCATTGCCTGGAATCTGAAACATTAAAAGCCTGCAGAAACCTTGTGGAGAGCTCAGCTGAGTGTGCCAAGGTCCTCTGGGGTAGAGTTCAGCAGTCTGAAGGGCTCACCTGATTACAGCAAGGCCGTCATGCAGTGACTCACACGAGATTATCTTTGATGTCATGGAGTGTTTCTTCGCGTGCAGTTGACAGGACAGTTGGTCAGAGCATGATGCTAATAATGCCAAAGTTGAGGGTTTGATCCCGCTACAGGCCATTCACTTAGGAGTTGGATTCAGTGATCCTTGCTGGTCCCTTACAACTCAGAATATTCTGTGATCCTGTGACAGCCTGCTGGCTGTAGCTGAGATGGGGTTTTACTTGCTGAGGCTACAGAGCAATACCGGGGGGGTGAGATGCCCTCTCATGCAGTCTGGGCAGCACAGCTGGATGCTCCCGTGGCTGGTGGCATCTTCATGGGCAAGTGGCATGGCTGAGCCCACCAGTGTGGGCAAAGACTAACAGGGGCCTTTGCTCCTCAGTTTTAAGAGGGGACTTCACCCTTAAGTTGGGTTTTTGGAAAGCAGCGTGAGGTTTGGTTTACAGAAGAAAAAGAAATAGGCTTTTCAAAAAGCAGTTTGTTTCTGCTTTCTGTGAGCAAGGCTTCCAAACGGACTCGGTCAGTTTTGCAGTACGATCAACAGGACTGGAAAAAAAATACCAAGTGAAGTAACACAGTGGCTGTGGTAAACATGAACTGGGGCCTTGGAAGTAGCTAATGGCATACCACAAAAGAGTCTCCTTTCACCCACCACGGATGGTGCCAGCAGCAAGCACTGCCAGTGCTGGCGTCTAGCAGAGGAAAGCATCATTTGGCTCCCTTTTGGATTTCATTACTCTTCCTGCACTCCCTCCTGCTCACAGCAAAAGCCTTTCCAGTTGTAAAGAAGTGAATTAACTGCCTTCGTGTCAGTGATGGATGAGGCGCTTTCTCCCCCTTCAAAGAGAGGAGCTGTGCCGGTGAATGCGGGACGGTGGAGTTGAAAAGTCCAAGCGGAACAGGGGAGCCCGAGTGGTGACCCAGCTGTCAGGCAGGACACCCTGGGGACAGCTCCCACCGGTGCCCTGGGAGTGGGGAACAAAAACCACTCTCGGCATGCTTGCTCAGCCTCAAGGCTCTTTTTTTTTGTGTGTATCCTGCTTTCAATGGACTTGGGCACATCCCTGAACACACAGCAGCCGTTTGTGAGGGTTCAGGGAGCCTCAAAGGCTTTCACAGGGAGCTCCTCCAGGCTGCACAAAGCAGAGTTACCATGCCGGTACTTGGAAGATCTCATTTCAGGCGTCCATGGCTAATCATATTAAAGGTGACCTCGTGGGCAGCACTTTCCATTGTTGCCATATGTTTTGTCCAGTGCTTGAGTGATGTTGTGCATTGGAATGTATTCATGCGGCGCCTAATTTAATCACCAGGCTTAATCCTCTCTCCTGTTCTACACTCTTAGAATTTACTGGCTCCTTTCTAGCCTCCCATGCATTGTCTGGGTCTCCTTCACAAGCTGATACCGATGCCTGGAGATATTTTTATGTATTTATTTACTTGCAGAAAGTATTTAAAAATATCATCTCAATGACATGCCCAGCAACCTCTCCAAAGGGAGAGTGAGCACAGTGGATGCTCTAGCAGGCTGATGCTTCTTCCCTGTGATCTTTTTCCTCCAGCTTTTCCATAGAGAAATTAGGGATTAGGCTCATGGGTTTAAAAAAAATAAAATACTACGAATGGAAAAATCACTGAGAAAGCAGTGTGTCTCCTTTTAATATTGTTGGAATAAATAACTAATTTTAGGAACTTGACTGTCTCTGTAAAATATGGTGTTGGTTTCTGCCTTTAAAACTTACTGCTTTGGTATGGACAACTTCTATTCCAGGGCTGACTGGGCAAAATTAACCCAACAAAAACCCAAGTCCATCAAGCTGGGAAATTGGAAAGCCTGATTTATGCAAGGCTACTGCAAAATCCAAAGAGCTCTGCAAGAGCTGCTGTGCTCCACAGCAGACAGGCATTTCTAGAGAGTGGGGTTTTACAGAATGTCTTTTAAGGATGATTTCTAAAGATTTTGTTAAGATTTCCCTGCTCCAGCTGATGCTGCCTTGTAGAGGAGTATGTTAAAGATGGGAATTTGAGATTCAGTTGTGTTGTGACTTGCATTAGGAGTGGATGGGAGCAGTCCTGGCAAGGGAAGGCTGTGATGAGATTTTAGGATGATACACAATCAGGTTGCTAGTATGCTGGACTCCCAGGGGCAGGAAACCTTACACTTGCTGAGGCAGATTATTAAATAAAGAACCTCATGCTTTGGTTCAGCTCTTAGATTCTCCTGCTCTGCATACAGCATGCTGGTACACACAGCTCTAAAGAGTGGAATACATCCTGGATGTCTTTGAAACATTAAACACAGATTGTACCTCAATTGCAGCTTTGAGTTTCCCTCTGTGTGGGTGTGCACATGCACACATGGGATCCCTGCAGCCAGGTTCTCACACATGAGCTCGCTGATCTCTGACTATGTGCTATGTTTTGGGTTTGATGGGAGGAAGGAGGCATGATGTAAAAGATTGCAGATTTGTGGTTGGTTTTAAAAATAGTTTTAAAATATTATGTATCTTCATTTTAAAGAAATGCAATACTGTTTGGAAACCACAGCCATTGAACATAAACCATGTCGAGCCCCTTACATATGTTTAGTAACAGTGCGGAACAGAGGGTTGTAATAGCCTGCTGTGCATTAGTGCTGGAAGGAGATTCCCTGATCCTACCCCTGCTACTCAATGCAGAGATCCACAGCAGTACAGCAGTGTCATGGGCTTTGACATCAATCTGGCCCTACAGAAATACTATAGAATTTACACCTTTTCAGTGTGAATTTTGCCAGAGCCTTTTCTGAAGTGCCTACATGCAGGAATTGCTTTTCTGCTGAAGTGCAGCCATGTTGAAGCCAGAGGACAGTTGGCCATGTGTTAGTTGGAGGCCAGGATGCCTGTCCTGCTGCCAGGGGGTCTGGGCTCGCTGGGACAGGTCTCCTGGCCCCTGTCCACTCCTGCTTCCTTCTTTTCCTGTGACAGAGGAGGCTGGATCCTCTAGGAAAATGTGAGCGGGAGGAGGTTGCTGCCAGAAGAATTCAACCACACCAGAACCAGTCCCTTCCCAGGGGAGCCCAGCAGTTGTGCTAACAGCAGCAGCTCTTGCTGTCCATGCGAATGGACAGGGATGCCCTTGGAAAGCTTTGGATCTCCCACTCATGCACTGACCAACTGTGCTTAGGCATGCCATGGGATTTTGATAAAGTCAGGGAAAGGAGGTCATGGCACACAGCCCACCCGTGGCAGGGAGGAAGGAGCCAGCACTGCCATGGTGGGATGTGGAGTAGTGTTTTATGGCATGTGGTGTTCGGAGATGCTCTGCATCAGGCAGTGGGCTGAGTGTGTATGGCAGGAGGTGTCTTCCCATCCCACTGTGCTGTAACAGTGTCAGGGGGAAAAGCCTTGGCCAAGGACATGGGGCAGCTGCCTGCAGTCCTGGCAGGTTGTAACATACTGTAAGAAAGTCCAGGTTGTCCCCAGAAACTGAGCAAAGCTTGAGTCAGCACTGCTAGGCCTGGACTTCAGGACTGCCACGTATTTCACAGCAACACCCCAAGGGATGGGGGAGAATGACGTGTCTGTCAAACTGAAATCAGTGTGGTGTGATCAGGGTATTCTGCTCTTCATAGTACCAGTTTAATGGGTTGCAGATATAACTAAACCTGGAAATACTGTTGTGATCTCTCTTGTTACCTGGCAGAGCTCTTATCGTGTCAGCACAGGGGCTGTTCATATTTTAATGGGTTTATCTCTTGTATGGAGGGTATTACAAGCTTTCATCCGTCTTCCAGTGCGACTCTACGGAAATCCCTCCAGGCATGAGGCAGTACCTGGGCACTGAATTAATCTGTGCTCCTGGATTCTCACAGCTCCATTAGTGGCTTAGCAGGGGAAGCAGTTTGCATTAACAAACTTAAGAAAATAGGATTTGCTGTGTTTGATCTGCCCTTGGTTCCTTGTATCCTCCCAATAGCAATGACAAAGACTGGGCACATTACAGGAAGGCACAAAATAGGCTGATTTGTAAAATGTGTATCAGCATCCTCCAGGGCTCGTGGGGTGAGTGAAAGTTGTGCTATAGTCAAGTGCAGTAAAAGACACCAAACCTTTTTTCCTGTTGCCACATCCCCAGACACATCTGCACCCATGGCTCTTACCTTGCCTTTTCCTGTGACTTGAGCCATTTGAAGACAGCACAGTGTCACATCCTCCTCCAGGTTACCACGGCCGTCTTCTCTGTTGCTGGCATGAGGCTGGGGCAGCTGTCAGAGACCGTGTGGTGCTTTGGGAAGGGCTGTTTTTCCCCTCACTTTTTATCCAAGGCTGCTGGTGCTCTAATCTGTTTTCCATTAAAGAAATTGCCTGTGGGACACCACCATGTTTCCCTTGTGGTGCTGTGTTCCTTAGCAGACCTGTGCATCCATCAGGGGCTGGATCTGACCTCTCTTTGGGAGCTGCTGACTTCTGCAACGCTGTTCTCAACTGACCATGGGCTCTCACAACATAGCAGGACCAGGCATGAAATTAAACCTCAGGCTGTTTAAACCTGGGGTCAGTAAGTTAAGACCTGTTTTCAGGCATGGCTGTCAGGTGTCTGAACTAATAGCAGTTGGGGATAATAACCTTTTACCTGTAGTACCCCCTAATAACAACATACCAAGCAGAAAGTTTAGAGAGGGTTTCTACTTGGTTGAGTCACTTTGCATCTAAAGCAAATGTGGAACACATCAATTGCTTTCCTTTCAAGCTCTCACGTGCTATTTTGGGACAGAAATGCCTCAGAGATCCCTTTATGATCAGGCTTTGTTTTTCTCTGTCAGATCAAGATGGCATACGTGTGGACTTCCATACCACCCAACCTATGACAAAGCTGGTGTTGGTCCCACAGACCCCTCAGGTCCTGGCTATGACTGACCAACGGGCTACAGGTGCCATGGCTGCGCAGAAATGCCCTCTCTTTGGCTGCTGGCACTGGTCAGCTTAGGGGAAATTTTACATCAGCTGTACCCCTAAAGTTCCTCTCCTTGTAAATGGTGGGAAATATTTCCTTTTTTCATGTGGTTACTTTAACTCACTTGGTTGCTGTGTTTGCTCCAGGACTTTCAGAGCAGTGGATGTATTTGCTGCTCTTCCAACCCCTGGTGGATGAGCCAGGGATTCTGAACCTGTGTCAGTCCTGGGTGTCAGTGGGTGCTGCTGGCATAATTCTCTCCTCCACACTCTGCACCAGCAGCAGGTGTCTGTGGGCCTTAGAATTGTGGTGTCAGTAGCTCCATTTCCCTTCTCTCTTCTCATGCAGCAGACCCTGGTCTTGTCTGTTCCTGTTCACAACAGTTACAGGTCCCTGTGCTGCTCCCTGGCCTCTGGCTGTGGGCCTCTGATCTCTCCTAGGGAGTTTTAACCCTCTGATAAGTACATGAGATCTGAGTGCTGCACTCCAGCCATCAACTTCTTCATGGACAGGGAAACTTCATTTGCCATCAACTCTTAACTGCTTCGAGAAGGGTCAGTCTTACCTCCCCAGGAGTCTCTGGGGTTGATTCAAATTCCTGATTGCAATCTATCTTCTTACTAGAGTCTTGATTATCTTCCTCTCCCAAATTCCTGCTTTCCCAAGTGAATTTCAATATATCTCAGGTGAGAAGAGACCATTGGGGCTGGGCAGGATGAAACTACTCCTCTCTTAACTGTCCTGCTAAGCCTGTAGTCATCATCAGTCTTCAAAATGCAAGAATTTTCTGCAGCCCAAAATCTCATGTGTCTGTTTAGGCTGTCAAAGCCCAGCTTGTGAGGGTTTTGTTACTGCACAAGGTGAAGTCAGTGAAACTGTCTTTTGTCAGGGTATGGGGGGGACTGGGAGACACACAAGAGCTGGGAATGCTTTGAAGAGAGGCTGGGAGACAAGCTCTGAGTAACAGAAAATGAAACAGCCAAGCAGTGAAACTTGGCATGTGTCTTGTTAGTGTCACAATTTTTTATGTGGCATTTCCTAGGGATGTTCTGCTTCTATTTTCAAGTTGGTGTATGTGTAAAAAATACTTTTAACTTCATTGACAGTTCCCTAGTGGTCTAGGGCATGTGGTGCAGTGTCAAAATTTGTTAGCTTCTGAAGAAGGTATTTTTAATCCACAAATTTAAACTCTTTGCAATTGTATAATCTGTATTTTAGTTCTGTGGTTTCCTAATCGTGCATCTAGAGAATGAGCTCATCCAGTTTATAAAATAAACGGAAGTATTCAGCTCTTCTTTCTAAATAAATCTGGATCCATTTCTTTGTGGATTGCATCTGAAACGTCCAATGCAGGCAAGTGTGAATGCTTAAAAATAAACTCATATGCAGTTTATATTTTTGCCAAGTGGTGCAAGTTGTCTCATGCCCTGTCTTTCCAGAAAGGCTCTTCGGCTTTGACTTGCAGCTGTGAAATAAAAGCCAAGAATGTGATGCCAGCTTGCCCTTTTGGTGACAGCATCTGCCACTCTTTGCAAAGGATCCAGCCACACTTCTTTCTGACTTTGCTGTGCTGCCTGACCACCCATGGCAGAGGTTTTGGAGGCCACTAGCCATCAACAGGGCAGCCCTTTTATGTGCCAGGGAATACGTGCTGGTGACTTCATTTCCATGGCAGGGAGACCACCTCACTGCATCCCAGGGGTTAATGTTTGAAGAGCAAGATCTGCTGCAGCCTGTGGGATAATTTAGTAATAACTTATTGGAGCTTTGGGTCCCAGGCTGTAAACCTTTGGGTTTCCAGATTAATTTAGGGGGGAAGAGCTGTCTTCTCTCTTCCATCCTCCATGTCAGGAATTCTCTGGCTTTGCCTATGTTTTATGCAGCTGTATAATGCAAGCAGCAGCAAAGTAAATTATAGGATTTTAAATTAGAAGTAAGTAGAGGGATTCAGACCAGAGTAATACCCCAAATGAGTTTCAGCTCCTTTTCCTAGGCTGGATTGGGGTTTGGTTTGACATAGTCCTTAGCCACATGCATGGATCTTGTAGCCTGTTAACAAAGGCAGTTTGCTGGCTAATGTGCTGAGGACATGGGGCAGCAGGGATGGCTTTAGAAGCCTCCTAGAGAATTTAAACCTTCATCTGGAAATTGTGCTTTTAGGGATGGGGAGAAGGAGTCTCACTGAGGAGGCAGTAGGTGTGATTGTACCAGTTTAGGACCAGTTCATGACTTCCAACCAGTAGCAACAGCAGTCACATAATCGGGTGCTGAGATTGGCCAAACATTTGCTGTCTACGAAGCCAAAAGGAAAGGACTGCTCCAGCCCAGTGAGAGAGGTAACTGGCTGAGCTGGTAGCAAGTTTCCTTGTCTTTCCTCTTTTTTCCACTGTAGGGCTTCTGGTTTGTCCTTTATTACCCCCGTCCTGTCCTTACCACATATTCTTCATCCACTACCCAGGGTCTTTCTCCAGCAATTTTGAGCTGCAGCACAAATAGAAAAGATCATGGAAGAAGTGCTTTGGTCTCCAGAGCAGCTTCTTTAAGTGAAAACACAGCTGTGAGGTTTGCAGCCTGTGCTTCTGTAAGGACTCATCCAGCCAGCACAGCCAGCACTGCTGCAGTCCTTCCAGCACGCAGGAATTGGGAAATCCATTGTGAACAAGATTGAGTTTGATGGCCTGCGTGGAGGCAGATGGATGTATTTTTAAGGGACGAGGTGCCAGAAAACTCTGTGATTACGTTACTGGAGCATGGCTCGTTTTTTGTGGTTTTAAAAGTGAGTGTCAGGACTTCAGGACTATTTCTTTTTCGGGTCAAAACCAAAGTTTGGGCGGGGCATAAAAACCTGCTTGATGACTAAGTTTATTCTTAAAAAGCTTTCTAGAGCTTGCTGGAGAGGGGAACCTTTATTCCAACAGGGAGCAGATACCAGTTTTTTTGACCTTCCATGCAGATGGGGTTAAAACTGATTAAGTGCCCAGGGTGAAAAAGAAGCCCTGCCTTTCAGGAGACTGTTTTCAGTGTGATCTTTAGATCCAGTTCCCTGTTTTTTGTCTTGGATGCTGGTGTTCTGCCTCGCCTCCTTGTCCTGGGTGAACTCTTTCTGCTTGAATACCCCCACATCAGTGGAATTACCTTGACTGGTTCCAACTGAGGCTGCCCTTACATCGCCCTACAACTGGGGCAGCTCAAATCTGTGACCTGGTTCCTCGGCTGAACCGATAATACCTCTCTGACACAGTGCATGTGTAGAGAAAACTTTTCATCTCATGACGAAGGTTTGCTGCTGAGAGCCAAGACTGAGAGTGGACGATCCAAGCCAAGCCATTTACTCAAGGGGCATGCAGAATTTGCCCGGTCAGGTCAATATAGGGACTGGCAGCATTTCAGCAGCCAGAAGAGTGCTCCTCATGCTCTCTCCTTTTTGGATCTACCAGGCTTTATCACATGACTGAGCCCCTAACTGCTGCAGTCTAAAACATTCTTTAAAATGAGGATGGCTGCTGGCTGCACTGAAGCCCAGGCAAGTTTGGAGGTCCATGGAAATGTGAGGTACTGTTCCCTCTTTCTGAGAACGTGGGTTTTAACCTCTGTGGAAGAAGCCCCAAGATGTAGGGATCTTCCTCAACACCCCTACCAAGGCCTGTCTGCCTGAGCGGGGCATGGAGTCCCCACAGGGCTCAGGCAGCACGGAGCTGTCAGTGCACTGAGGGGCAGCTGCTTCTTCTGCTTCACTGGTATCTCATGTCTGTCTGCTGGTTTAGTGTCTGCTCACCTCTGCTGAGGGTGGGGCAAGAGCTTTGGGTGCAGGTGAAGCATGTCAATGTCTGATAAATAGGGGAACAAGGAGCATCTCACTGTTAGCCAACTGCTTCCCCTGCTGGATTTAAGGATGTAGGAGTAGAGAGCAGGAGTGTGTGACTAATCCAAAGACTGGAATAATTGTACAAACAAGTGTTACGTGCACACAGCCCTCAGTGCTGTGGGCTCAGGAAATGACTTTCCTTGTGGTGGCTTTCCTCAAGGAGGTGGCATTACCTTCACCTGGAGCCCACAGTAAGTGCCCCCAAACCTCACAAAGGATCTGTGAGCAGTTCTGTGTGCTGTGAGTACCTTCTCTTGCTCCATTGACCAGTCACAGGATAGTGTGCTCAGACCTGCTTGGTGCCATAAATGAGGTACTCCCATCCATGGAGTCAACGGCATCCTGCCCATCAAACAACCGGCCCCAGCCCCTTTGAATTTCAGTGCCCTGCTCCTCTTCTGTTCGGGTGTATCGCAGTTGTGCCTGGTGATGAGCGAGCCTATCCATCACTGTATCCAAAGAGATCCAAATTACTCCTTTTGACAGCTCTTATTCACACACCTCCCTGTGCCTCTGACGTCTCAATTATTGATGGGGCTCTCCTGGTAGGCAGCACTCTGTTCTCAGCATGGCTGCGTTCCAGCTCCCGTTCCCATTGAGTTCATGCACACACCATGCTGAACGGTTCTTTATGTGCAAAGCCATTGAAGTGGAAAGGGATCTTTATTAGCATGTGAGCTCCAGGGCTACACAACCGAAGGGGGCAGTGCAAGCCAAATCACGCCGCAGTTTGACGCTGGGAAATTTCCTCTCCCCCTCCTCTCCCAGGGAAGCCCAGCAGTGTCTTGTAAAATGAAATTATTTCATATGTTTAATGGCAAACATCCTTTGATCTGATGAACCTCCCTTGTGGTGGGAGTCACCTTGCACTTGCATTTCTCTAAGCAACTTCGGTCCCCCATTGCCCCTGCAGTCATAAAATGCAGTATTTTGGGGAGCAGTGCCTTTTCCTGTGCTGTGGTATTAGTTTGTTTGCTGGCTTTAAAGCAAACTCCGTCTGACAAGGAAAACTGACACACACAAAAAGGAGCTTCAAAGCAGCAACGTGGTGTTGGAGCAATGATGTCAAATTGGTTAAGAGTTGAAGCTGTGCCAGGGGGGTGATTGCAAAAGGATGCTTGTTTTGTAGGGCTTTGTGTATGCAGGAGGCTCCAGATGTCTCATGACATTGCTGCAGCAGAAGTCAGGTAGAAGAGTGGTGAAGCTGTCGATCAGCTCCTGACATCTCCTGCCCCAGCCTTGCCCTTCAGACTTCTGTAATTCAGAAATAACCAGAGGTTTTGTGTGTAGTGAATGGAGGCAAAAGGAAGGGGCATCTGCTGGAGAAGATGGGACCAGAGAGAAGCAGCAGTGTAGGGGTGCAGAGAGCTGGGAAAGGACACTTGAGTTCTGTTCTTGGAAGTTAGTGGCAGCAGGCACCTCATAGATTAGCTTTAGCATGAGAGGAAAAATCTGTGCTGACCTTCCAAAGCAGTGAGATGCTGGGAAGCATAAATGCCTTTGCAGTGAGCAGGGCTGTGCAGAAGTGACAGACTCTGGTCAGTGGAGCTCTCCTGTGGCTCCAGTAGCAGAGAGGACCCGACTGCAAGATGTTGAGTGGGTGTGGATATCCTTGTTAAGCTTAGTAAGGAAGGTGACAATCTCTGCATTCCCAGTGTGCTTCCCGTACACCTAGTCCTTCCCTAGCTGCCTTACCTGCTCTCTTTCCACCCCATGATGAGTTTTGCCTGAGGCCTTTGTGCTCCATGCAGAGGCCAAATGCCACCAAATGAGCAAAGGCAGCCAGAGCATTGCCAGTGGCTGCACAGTCACAGCTTGACTGTTCATTCAGGGTCTGTAAGAACTCCTGGCAACAAACACAGGTCCTCTCTTCCCCCACCTCCTGGCTGACCATGACAGTGCATCAGCAGGGCAGATCTGCAGAAGAGCGTGGATTGTGAATCAGGGACAGCGTGCCTGCCTTGAGCTTTGGTTGCTGGGACAGACCTTTAGTTACACATCTCTCTGTGTGACAGCCTGACCCTGACCTTTCTCTGAGTGTGGCCCTCTTGTCACTGTGGGTGATGGCAACATCCCCTTGCCTGACAGCATTGACCCAGATGGTCATGCCATGTATAGTTCCTATTATCCAGGCCTTGCTGGCACTGGTGGGTAGCAGAGATGGCTGAGCCTGCCAAGCAGGGTGTGTTTTATTTGTCTGGAATACCATGAGCAGACAAAGAAGGATTAAAATAACAGAAAGTTGAAAACCCGGTATCTTTGGGAACTGTGATCTTTCCTTTTCGGGTAGGCAGGTTCCATGGGACCCCATCCCCCCAGATAGTGGAAAGGTCACCTTCCCAGACCTGATTGCCCCAAGGCTTTCCCTTGCAGCCTGTCCAAGCAAAGCTGTTTTCCTTCCCAGCCTTTTTCCTTCCTTCTTTCCTTTTTCCTCCTGGACTTATGTCCTTGCACGGAGGTGGTTCCACCCTTGAGCTGTGCTGGGGACCCAGATGAACAATAACCAGAGATGCTCAGTTATTGCAACCCCAAAGCCCACTTAGCTGAGAGCTGCAAACAAGAGGTTCAGGCACTCCTGAGTTTGTCCTGATCAAAATTACTGTTGAAACTCGCCAAAGCCACACTTTTGCCAAATTTTGCACTTTCTTTTGTGCTTTGTCTCCACTGATTCTGTGGTGCAGTGCCTGTTCCACAAAGAAAAAGATCTGGTGGATCTGTGTCTGAGATAACTGCTGTCCTTTTGGCCTCAGAGATGCTTCCTGATATTCTAGCAGGAAAGCTTTGGAAAACCTGCCCCAGAAAAAATGGCTTTCAGCAGTTCCAAGTTCCTCCTTCAGTTCCGCAAACCAGGGCAGCTCACTTGGGAGGACTCTGCTTATGGAGCACATATGGCCAGCATGGGGATCACTTGTCTCCCCTGGGGAGGGAGGTTCCTTTGTTTCTTGCTGACCTCCTGCTCCCACGAGGTAGCTGCCATGTGCCATCGTAGCATCTGGAGAGGCTGGATCCACGGCCAGGCTTCATGGATCTTGGCCAGAAGAAGCCTCCCCAGTCAGCCCTGCTAGTCCTCCCGTGGACACCGTGGATCTGTGTGGATCAAAGTGCATCTGAGTGATCTGCTAAGCTGGTGCAAGGTCAGGGCTTGCAGGAAAGGGAGTTGTGGAGAACATAGAAGGTCGCTGTCTTGACAGTGGTATGAACTGTGATATGTGTACCACAGACACTCGTGTTACATGGTGTTGCATGAGCTTGTGTTTCAGAATGGCTTGCACTGGTAGGGGTCTAGGAGTCAAGGGAGCTCAGCAGAATTTGGCCTCAGCCTGGTACTTGGTTCTTAACTCAATATTCAAGATGGTCAGTTTTTCAATGATTTCATGGTATGCAGTTTTATTTGGGTCAGTGAGAGCACGGTGTATGACTTTGCTACTCTTTAGGGAAGTGAAAATCAGTGCATCATCTAGTGATTCAGCACACAGGGTTTCTTAACAGCCTACAGGAGAATGATGTTCTAATTCTGTGTTCATTCCTGAATAAACCGTTAATTTGAGTTAGCAATTTTCTTGGAGCCCAGAGGAGAGGAGTCTGTGATCAAATGCAGTGGCTCAACACTGCTCTCTTCTCCTTTCCTTGTTTCAAAAAGTTGGGCTTGTCATAGCAAACTTCCTTTGACTTTTAGGCCTTGGTGGTCTTCCCAGACCATTTCATGAGTCCTGCACAATCCAACACTGACAACAGCCCTGCTGACAGTAATCTCTGTGAGCCCCAAAAAGTGCATGAAGGGGCAGCTACCTTCTCTAAAGGATGCTGCCTTTCTTACCCAGCCTGCTGGCTCCTGGTCAGGGTCTGCAGCTCCTTTGCCGAGCCCAGGGCTGCAGCTCGTGGCTGTGAGAGCTGGTGGGACACTGGCCTGGGGGTCAGCAGCCTTCCCCAGGTTAATGAGGGGCTGCTTGGATGTGCAGGGCTGTTGCAGAACTCACTTCTGTGCAGTTTTCTAGGCAGCTCGGTGTGAAAAATCACTGAGGACATTTTCAGCAAAAAAGTCTCCCCACAGAACCATTCTGTTGCTTGTTGAAAGAGGATTAATTTTTCCCCCTTAAATAAAATGAGCCATGTTTGAAATCTGAAAACCCTCGCTGAATACCTTCTTGGAGCTGCAGCAAAAGCAGCTTCCAGGTCCCATCATAGCCTGCTGCCGGAGGCAGATCCAAGCTGCAAACCCTTCTAACAGCTCTTTAATAACTCTGCACAGAAGGAAAAATCTGCCACCTTTCCCTCTGTGGTTTCTCCTCTGTTCTAATGCACTGGAGGAACGAGATGGAGCCGGGAAAGTTTTCAGAGAAAGACTCGTGGGAACTACAGCTGCCGATGGAGAAACTCATTTCTTTAGTGTCTGAGGGGAACCGCAATCGCTTTGGTGAAGGGTGGTGTGTGTGTGTGGGTTTGGAGGGGTGAGCTGTTACGACCCGTGCATTTCAGAGGAACCACGAACACTTTATAGTAACAAAGGGTGGAAAAAGCAAGAGGTTTCTGCAATGCATGTGACTTTTCCCTGAGGTTTGGAACCCCACAGTATGTTCCAGGCCATGGTGTTTGCGTGTCAGCCTTGGTGAGTTAAGCTTTCTCCCACAAGCCTCACTTGAAGTTGCTGTAATGACTGAGAGCCTAAAATGTTGCTTTTTTTTTTTTCTTTCTCTCTTTTCATTGTCCCACACCCGTTCTCCTCTGTGCAGATGAAGCTCTCGTTTACCTTGGACCAGGAGAGTGGGATGCCTCAGGGCTGTTATATCTATCAGTACCGGGACAGCAACAAGTAAGTCCTGTGGAAGATTTCCTGCAGCAAATACGGGAAGGTGCAGTGAAAGGAGACTGCCCTGCCTTCTGGCAAAGACATCACAACTTGTACCACTTAAAAGTAGATTAAAGAAGGCCTCAGGCTGGACCTGAAACTAGGAAGAGCTCCTGTGAAGACCACATTCTTTAAAATGCACGAGGCCCTGCAACCCCCTTTTTTTTTTTCCCTCTAGCTTTTAAAAGCTGCTTTTATTTGTCTAAAAGGCCTGCTCTTGGGTACCTCAGGCTCTGATAGAGCTCATTCAGGCTTTGCCCAGGGGTGTTTGGAACTCTCAGCCTGCACTGTGCTTACAGCATCTCCACCGAGGTGACTCTGGGAGCGTGGCCTGGGGGAAAGCACCTGAAGGCTGTAGAGCCCTGTAAAGAAGAGCCCTCACCTGTGCTTAGCTAGACCCACCCAGCGTCCCGTTCTCTCTTCTAAAGCTCTTGCTTGGGTTCACTGAGTGGCCTTTGTAGTACTGTAGCCACAGTGCAGCCACGTGCTCTGTTTTTGTAACATACTATATGATATTCAAGCTTTGGATGTGTTTGGAGCACAGAGTCCTCTATTTCTAGGTATTCTGCCTATTTTTACTAGCTGCTGTAGTGAACTGGCACCCAAGATGTTTTTATTTCAAATCACATCCTCATTATCAAATTGTCATCAGCAGCAGAGTTCAGGATATTTCTGTATTCACCCTGAATACCAGCATGTCATAAATCCATGGCCTGTTACTCCACCCATGTAGTTCTGCTTCTTGCCAGTTATTCAAGTTAAACTAAAAAAGGAGAGTATATGAAATTGTCAATGAACAGAGCAGTCTGTAATTAGATCTGCTCAGAAACACTAACAAGAGCAGTCCGAGCAAGGAAGAGGGACATCTACAAACACACAGACCACTGTCTTAACTGAGAAATCTTCATATTTAAACAAGAAGGGAGATCATTTGTAGCAGACTCCTTCTGCCTGTGGGTGGGCAATTAGCACATGGTGTATGGTCCCATCCCAAGTATCCAGGCCCCAGAGGCTTGTATGAGCAGACTTGGTACCTCCAGCACCACCAGGCTCACAGGGCAACGTACAGTTCAGTGCCAAAGAATAAAATCAGCAAGGGAAGAGCGTTTGAGAGTTTTAAGGGTGGTGGCACACAATGGACAGCAAGGAAATGAAACCCCCCATACCTGCTGGGCTTTGTTAAAGATGTTTATAGACCAGTGTTTCTAATTGTGTGGTGTATATCTCAAAAATCAGCAGCTGTAGTTTTTCTGCCACAGACCCTCCTCTCCCCAGGCTCCAGTGGGTGTTTTCTGCCATTGTTTGAGGAAACTCCAGGGACATGAGTGGAGCTATTTTGTTTAAGTGTTAAGGCAATAGCAATTCTGCTTGGAAACCTTGCTTTTAGCTGTGAGAGGCCCAGTGTGTGACAAAGTAGCAGTGTCATGTTAGCAGCTGTTGATTGAGAGATGTGTGGCTGTGCCCTGCATTTCTGGCAAGCATGGGAGCTGAGCCACCCTTGGCCATGCCAGCTGGGATCATGGCTTAGAAAAATACAGTGTGGGCAGGATGAGTGTAACTGCAAGTAAACCCAGACTTTGCATGTGCCTGATAGATCCAAACTGCAATTACACTTCCATGCAGACCCCCATACTTTGTATTTTATAGCTTACTTGACCAGCCTGGGGAGAGCAGGATCCCATTTCCCAGGGAGAGCCTTTGCTAAGTTTGCACACATGCTTATCCCCCTAAACCCTGCGTGTGCAGCCCAGCGCTTCCGACAGTCCTTGGCTGGTGAACTGAAGCATGAAGGTCTGTGCTACAGCTGACGCATTCTTGCAGGTAAAATGCCCTTGAGCCAAACATGTGCTTGGTTTGGGCTGTACCCTGGGTGATTTTGGAGGAGCTCATACGTGCTGCATCTTTACTGGCAACAAGAATTTTACATTTGAATAGTGTTGGGAAGCATTGGACACCGGACGTGGCTCCTGCTCAGCCAAGCAGAGACTGTTTTTCTCAAGCACTGGGCCTGTCACAGGGTTAATCTGATGTCCATACAGTAACATGGCACTTGTCATGGTAGTTTTTCCTTATAGTAATTTTCCAGGGTAACTAGTAGAGCTTGTGTTTTCCCACGTGTAGTCAGGCTTTGACAGGACCCATCAGGACTCAGGGAGTAACAGCTCTTCTGCCTCCTAAAGATGTAGCCAGATGTTAAAGCAGTGTAACCTTGGTGTCTGCACTATATTTGGGAGCCGTTTGTAGCCAAGAGTAGAAATACTGGTGACACACTACTACCTTATGCATGGGAAAGACTGGAAATGTGCACGCCAGAGCCCAGTGCCCTCAGCAAAGCATCAGACCTGGGACATGCTCCAGGGAAAGACTTACAGCAGGAGTGCAGGTGTGTGAAGCTCTTAAGCAGCAGCTTTAACTGGAGGAAGCTGATGTGATTGTGGCTGGCAGAAACCCATTCTGACCTGGGGAGCCAGGGATCTGCATGAGCCAGGCTGTGCATGTCAAGGCTTGGTGTCACCCTGGTCACTGAAAAAATGTCCCTTCCCTTCCAAGTGGCAAATGCTGTTCCAAGCTGCAGCCAGACGGGGCCACCGGAGAACAGCGGATATTGGTCTCCCACTTGGAGAACAAAGGACTGCAGCATTGCTGAAAGTGTAATTACCAGAGCAATTAAAATTTCTATTGCTTAGGCTAGAAGTGCAAGTACCATGCAGGCTCTTACAAGGGCAATCAATTGGAATTTGTTCCCTTTAAAATGATAAAACCCTTCCAAGGAAATGTTGCTGCTCCTGTCAGTTTTCTGTTGCCTGCCTGCCTGCCTGCCTGCAGGAACATTCATGGGTAGAGTACTCACCTACTCGATTCTTGCACCCTGGGTGCTGAGCACTTTGGGTGGAGTGGACACAGCAAAGCCTTGTAAGTCTTGGAAGCCTTGGGCTGAGAGCAAAAGAGGTGCTGAGCAGCCAGCTGCTTGTCCTGCCCTTCCAACCTCTGCTATAATAGATGGGTATCTGATAGCCCTTGATAGTGCCAGTGGCAACTTGGAATGGTATGGAGGAACTGGGCTGTCACTGTCCCTGCAGTCACAGGGGTGAGACCAGGGGACATCGCTTCTCCTCTTCCTCCTGCTCACACCTAGGCATTTTCGTCCCCTGAGCTGCCAGTCCTTCCCACCCTGTCAATCCTTCGTGGCCCCAGAGGCAGTGGCTTGACCTGACACAGAAGCAAGCAGTCTGCTTTCTCATTTTCAAGCCATGTTGCTTGAATTCTCCCTAATGGAGATCAATCAGTATAATGGACAGAGCCTCAGGCTGGTGCTCTGAGCTCTGTAGGATGCTGTCCTGCAAGAGGAGCACTGTGCTGTGACACAGGGACAGATGGTGATGGTTACTGGGTGGCACTTGGAACAGGAGCATACTGTCAGTCTTCAGATGGCCCTAGAGCAGTGACATCCAGGAGTGAACAGTCCTGCCAGACGTCCTGTCAGGTGTTGACATGGCACGCATCAGGTGTTGACAGTGGGACTGGCTTTCTGTCACTGGCTCTTGACACAGGCTGGATTTCTCTGATCCTGCACAGGATCCAATTGCAAAACCAAGCCAGGCAGTAAAAGACCATCAAGTTCATTCACATCCACCATGGCTCATGAATCCTGTCTTAACAACATACACTCACCAGTCCCCGCCCCAGGAATGTGATAAAGGCTTTGTTGAGGAAGCGGCGTCTGCCCACTCTGAAGCCAGCCTGCCCGGTGTGACTGGTCCTGCTGCTGTGGGCTACCAGGCAGCAGGAAGGACGAGATCCATAAAGGTTACGGATCATCATGGAAGACTTCTTCCAGCCTGTGTACTGGAAGAGCCAAAGCCAATTTGAGATCCCCCTGGAAGAAATTAATTGTGAGAAGTCCAGTGTCTTTTGGCTGTATCCAAGAAATAGAAAATGCTATCTGTTCTCTACATTCATCATCACTATCCAGACACTTCTCTGGAGATCTGCTAGGCTCTGCCCACCTTCCCACAGCAAGTTTGACCATTTAAATGCCTTTGTCTTCCCTCCCAGGACTCTCTGATTACTGCCACCTTTCTCAGATGATGCAGTGCTCAGGGTCTCTGGCATCCCAGACCCACCAGAGAGGTGTAAATCCCTGTCAAGCATGACACTTCCTTGTCCCCAGCTGGTACTTCTCCAGCATGGCTTTCCTGTTCCCTCAGTGTCCAGGTTTTGGTCTGTTTTTGAGGTCCCTTCCCCACATCCCAGATTCTGCCTTTGCCGATAGACCAGCTTGTAGCTCGCCAATGTATTTCATTTTAATTCCGTGCTGCAGCTGCAGTTTATGTCAGGATTATGAATTTGCAGTGGGGGCTTTCATGTTCTCTTCAGAGTAATTTCGAAACCCAGAGGAGCAACATCTCGTGTGGAAGCACTTAGAGACCTCTTACAAAAGCAGCGTTGGAGTATTGATCACTTTTTCTCTCTGGGGACCCGGAGTGCTGCAGATTGAGCTGCTGTGCAGTGTAGCCACTTGCGGGCAGCACCACACAACTCTTCAGAACGAGAAGTGAAAAATAGCTCCAGTTGAAAGGAAAAGTGGTGCCCCCTTTTATATAGAGATCAATGATGTCTGGTACATTGGATTATCACTTAAAACACCAGGACTTCAAATGCCAGGGTGCATGCACTCCTGATGCTGACAGGCTCATGATACATAATGCTGTTTGGGTTACCAACCGAGCTCCTCTGTGCAATCTTTTCATAAGGTGAATGTAATATCTGCAGTGATGTACCCAATGTTACATCAAGAGAGCCAACCTATAATTATGCTGGAATTGTTTGAACGGGTTATTTGTCACTAACACATTAGCTCACTCCATTTATTGCTTCCATTCAGGACTGCAGCAGGTTTGGTGTAAACAGAGTTTGGGTGGAGGTTTGGGAGGGTTTGTTTTTCTGAAAAAGAGCAAAGCAGAATTGTTTGGAGTTTATTCTTTTTTGCTAGAAGAACTGTTGACTGGCAGTGCTAGGAAGAAAATATGTAAAGCAGCTGACACAGCAGCTGATTTGTTTTCTTAGATACTTCCCAGGTGTACAGCTCATGTGTTGGACTTTAGCATGAACCTGGTTGTTCTGCAATGAGCTGGCAGGTTTACCGTAAGGTGTTTTGTTCCTTTTGAGAAATTGAGGTTTGCAAAGTGGGTTGTTTGAACAAGGAGCTGCTGCACAACTCACACAGTCCCTGGGTGCCTGACCTGGCTTATTACATGGTTGTTTCATGGCACACATCCCAGCAGAGCAGCACTGCCTGTGTTGGTGTAAAGGAATTCCCCTGATGGCATCTGATTTCCCAGTTAGTGATCATGCTCTGCCTCACTCTGACCTGCAAGGCCAGGGAAGTCTCTGGAAGTGGCATCTTCTCTTGTTTGTCTTGTCTGGTAGACTGGAATGTTGCGGGGAAGATGCATGTGCATGTCCCTTGACATCACGGGCTTGGACAGCTGCTGTCTTGCTGCAGTTATTCACCTGAAACTTCTGAAATGTTTAGATTGTTTAGAATCTTTGTTTAGATTTCAAAACAAAATAAAACTATTGCAATTACCAGGAAAAAAAAAAAACAAACCAACAGATTGTACGTTGGAATTTTCCTTTTCATACCATGTCTTGTTTTTTGTTTCACAGTTAGCACTAGACTTTACCCAAGTACACCCTTCACCTGCCAAAGGGTAAGCGTTGGAGTTGACCAGGCAAGGCTGGTGAATTATCTGTCACTGTACATGGAGATAAACCAGTCCTCCTGGTCTTAGCATTGGCTCAGTGAAGGGTAAATTGTCCAGGAGAATAAATCTGGAGGTTGACCTTTAAAACTTCAAAAGATACGTAATCCTTCCTGCCTAAGGCATGAGCTCGGTTTTATGTCGACCACCTCCAAAGGCTGCTGGGACATAAGCTGCAAAATAGCCTTTGTCACTTGAGACTTTGAGGAGCAGAGATTTGTTCTTTCCTTCCAGAGGGGCCTCTATGGTCATTCCCAGGTGGGGAAAAAGAGCTGTTGCAAAAGGCTCTGCCCAGGTACTGTGTAGCTGCTTTTCTTCACACAGGCCTGCCTCCTTCTGCCACCCTGCTGCTTAATAACAGGTTTCCAGTCCATCAGAGCTGTAGAAATAGAAACTGCCAAATCCTTGGAGTGTCAGTGCAGTGAGGGAGGATGCAAATGGAAAAGGTGATCAAGAAAACCCGCCTTCTCCTTGAGCAGGCAGATGGGATTTGAACATAACCATATCCCTTCCAAACAAGTGTTTGAAGCTTTCTTAGGTGGTCTACACAGGATCCCACAGTGACCACTAGCTCTCTTTAAATCCTCTACAGGGTTGCAGAGCAGTCAGTGTGTGCTCCCACCCTCAAGAAGCAGGAAGGACTGCACTCTTAAACCCCAGTGGGTGCAGGACCTCTCTTCTCTCCCTAGACTGAATCAAAAGAGTTTGTCATCTTATTTGTTTCGGTGTTTGCTTGGGAAGGCAGCTGTAAAACTTCCTTGTGTCAGTGTTAGGTATCTGGGTTTTTTGTGGCAGTCAGGCAGGTAAGAAAATCAGCTGCAGTTGTAATTGAGTCAGAGATGCTGTCACCATGTGTCATCCTGGAGATCTGTTTATGTATCCGTTTGTTTAACAATATGTTTGAAAGCCCTCAGCAGCATTTCAGCACCATTTCCCTGGCCTATAATGTGTCTGACTAATGGTCAAGGCAGTGAACTATATCTGGACTAGAATTGCTAACCTGTGGATGTGGGTTTCTTAGCAGCCCTGGATTAGATGAGTCTGTGATTAGCCCTTATGAACATGGGATAGGACAGATCTGTCGTAAGAAAGAATGAATAATCATCCCTCCACAAGAAGCACCCCTCAATTTCATCATGAGCCCAAGTTGCTGAATTGATTTTGTGTCAAGGAAGGTCCTCTCCTGGACTGGGATCTGGCTAGAAAAAATACCAGACCCTCTAGCTATCCATCTCCCAGCTGGATTTCTAGGCATACCTTTTTCTTAAGAAATAGGGAAAAGGAATAGGGAAAAGTCCTTGTTTTGACTTTCTGCGTCCTTGAATGTATAGGCATAGGGCATACTGACTTCTCTGCTGGTAGCAGGTTTTGCTGTCCACCCTGGGATGTTACAAGCAGGGGGTGCTGGGACAGTGGGTGAGAGGATGTGCTGCCTTCTTTTGCTTTGGATACAAACTAAGGGTGGAGAGTTGCTTGCAGGGACAGGCAGTGGGGTAATACCAAAGGTTATAAAGGGAATCCTGAGTACTTGGAGCTGGCCGTGATGAGAGATGCTCTGCTTGGGGATAAACCTGCCATTCCTGCTCAGGCATCTTGCTGTTGGATCTGTGCTGTCTGCCCGGAGGGAGCGAGGGTTTCAGTTTGCCACAGGCAGGACCTCTATGGTCTGTTCAGCACTAAATACCTTGGTTCCCCAGGGCATCAGCAGTGTGAGCTGGAGTAACTGGGTGGATTGTCAGCCAGCTGGGATTGCTCTCATAAAGAGCTACTGACTGAAAGCCGAAGCATTCAGATTAGAAATAAAGCATGCATTTGAAAGGCAAGAGAGATTAACTGGGAAATTGTGCCAAGAGAAGAACAGGGAATTCTCTTTCAAGGACAAATGCATTTCTGAAATGTGTTTTAGACCCTACAACTCTTTTTTAACGAGTAGTAGCTACCTGAAGGCCTCCAGGCACAGGGCATCAGCTGTTGGAATAATCTTCCCAGTCTTGAATTCCTGTCACATTGCTCTGTGTTAATATAAAGGACTGGCTTTGCACTGACACCACTCCTCTCTCCATGTACTCTGCTGAGTTGGGCATTCCAGGAACCTTATTGAAATTATGTCCTCACAAATTAGAGGGTGAGAGCAGAAGTATCTCTTCTTACCCTCTCCTGAGCCACTAAGGTCACAGTTCTACTTTTCCAGCTACTGCTGTGCATTGGTTTTGGTCCTGTTGCTTTTTCAGTGTTTTTTTTCCCACAGTTCAGAGCAGCTAAATCAATCTGGCAATGGACTCCACTCCCTCCACACCTCCCTACATTTCCATCGACAAAAGGAATTCCAAGTCACACACATGTTTTGTGTGCTCAGCTCCTCACTCAAGGTCACCCCAAGTGGGGTTCCTCTTACAGCTTAGCACTTTCACCTCTTTCAATTTGCCATGCATTAGTCAATCTGGAGCCTAATGGATTTGTAACCTGACTTTGCCTGTCTCAGACATTCCCAGCGATGTAAGAGGATTTGGACACAACTTCCTTTCAAGTTAATGGAAAGAACTTGCTTGGAAAGAACCTGCTTGAGGATCTGAGTGTACTTTGCATTAATGTTTCCATTAATTTTAATGGAAGATGGTTCGAAATTCCTCAGATCAGCTTTGAACATCTTAAATTTTGTGTCCTTCACTTGTCTCATCTGAAATGCAACACTCTTAAATGAGCAGCCTCATTATTGGCCAAGATGTTCTGCAAGCTTTTTCTGCCTCTGGGAATGTCCTCTGGTGATCCCACTGGACCCCTCACCTGCTCATCACACATGGGGTAGGAGCTCCATGGTCAGCTCCCAGCTCAGAGGCTGTTCCTTGCATGGTCTCTGGCAAGTCACGTAATCTTGTCTCTGTTCCACCACCATCTCTAGAGCAAAAATGAGCAAGAATCCTCAGGGATTTTTTATTAGCATTTATAAAGCACTTTGCCATCATCAAACAGAAGGGAATAGAGAAGAGTGAACTTTTATCATTGCCACTCAATTCTCAGTGCAAAGCTCTGCTGCTGTGGGCACGATTACTTGCACATGGCATTTGGCTGGTGCAGGCAGGTGCAGAGCCCAGCCTGGGTTTTAGCCTGGCTCAGGTCTTGTCTGGCTTTCCTGCTTCTATGGGGCCACACTTCTCTGGACACTGGCCTGGTGAGCTGAGCAACGCAGGATCTGCCACTTCCCCTCTTCTCCTTGCTCTCTGCCCTCCTGCTCTTGACACTTGAACACAGCAGTGATTAACTGTTCCTGAGTGTCTCTTGCTGATCAAATCACTGCTCGCTCCTGCCTTGTACAGCAGAGCTCTTGCCTTTCTCTGAGCTGCCCCTAGATATTTCTTGCCATCTCCACTGAGATGAGCAGAGGCCGACATCTTGACTGCTCATCACACCGTCCCCGTGGTGAAAACCAGCCCTGGCAGAGCTCTTGTACATGTTGCATGTCTGGCATATTCTCATTTTGCTGAGACAGTCCAGGTTAAACAGTCTGATGTAGTAAAAGAGTTGATGCAAATCCTGCTCATTTCAGCATAATCAATTTAGTGATCAGCTACACGTGCAGTTGTCCTGACTTTCAAGAAAGGCCACACTAGCTTAGCCCCTCTGGAAGTACCCCTGGGAAGGACTTTGTGTTCAAACAGGACCTAGAGTGAGGTGAGGAGACAACTCTGCAGCAGTAAAGCAGGGCATCTGTTGGAGAAGTCATCATGAATAAGTTTTTCATGCTTTATTTAAGCTCAGTGCTCATTTGCGATCTTGCTGCCAAGCAGGCACTGTCTGGTGCGGTGCCACTCACCTGGTGGTGCAGGGCTGGGCACAAGTGTCCAGGTAGCAGGGGGGCAGATGGTCCACCACGCACAAAAGGTCTGGTGTGACTTGTTTGCAGCATAAAGCAGGAGAAGCTGGGAGCAGGCTGCCTGTGCTCACACGCTCACTCCCAGCTGGGCCAGCCCCAGGTCACTTCCAGCCTCCAACAATTAGTGAGACAGATTGAATCTAGATTGATCTGTCTAATCTCACAGAGTGAGCCAATTCCAGCAAGAAATTCTTCTTTCCCTGTTTCCATGTTAAAAGGAAGTAGAGATTGTCAGATTTCTGAATAAATGGGAAGCACGGGGCAAGGTGGAAATAAATGTGCTAATACATAGGAAGAATCATTAGGACAGAAAGACATCATTGATGTGGCCGGGCTGGGGCTGATCCACATTGCTGTGTTGAAACCCTGCTTCTGGTAAGGCTACTGCAAAAGGCAGGATTCAAAAGGGCTCTGCTATTTATTGCACATTTGCACCGTTTTGTTTTGCAGAGAGTCAGAATCTGGTTCAGAGCAAGAGTTTTCAATATCAGTAACAGCCTGGACCAGTGCCGTGATGCTTGCTGCAGAGAATTTGTAGGAATTGCCTCTTGGTGCTGTTCTTTGACAGATGCAGTCAGGTCACTCAGATATTCACAGTCATTGAGGGAAAACTGAGGTTGTGGGAAAGCAGAGAAGGGACATGCTGATTCAGTGAAAGTACAGGAGCAGGAGTATGGTGCTGAGCTAAGCTGGAGTTTATGTGGCTCTCTTCAGGGAAGAGGTTTTGGGAGGGCAAATAGGAAGTGTGGAGCAGGGTATCAGTCCCTGGTCGAAGCCAGTGGAGGAAGATCAAACATCTGCTTAATGCTGTGTGTCACACCCAGCTATCCAGGGCTCCACAGCCAAACTGCGATGGCACTAACAGGGGCAATTAACTGAGCTGGTACTGGTCTGCCCTCTTGCTCAACCACATCTTCTTTTTGCACTGTGATCAATGAGGACAGCAAAGAAACTGGAAAATTGGGCAGGGCGTTTTCAAGGAGTGTGGTTAACCCTGAAGAGCGCAGTGCTCTGATCACAGCATGGCTCCACAAGCTGTTCTGCCCACGGGGCCAAGGCAGGACCTTTGCTACAAAGGGATCTCTCTCTTGCACCCAGTCTGCTCAGTTTGTAAGGACACCATAGAAAGTAGTCAAAGGAGTACAACAGAGCACCACAGCCAAACCAGTTTGGCTTTGCATCACTTCAGAGAGCAGCAGGCAGGCCTAGAGAAAACAGCTTGTAAGCTGACTGACCAGAGAGCAGAGCGAGACAAAGGATGCTTGTCCTGAGATCCATCATGGGTATAGGCATTCCCAAGCTCCCTAAAGTGCAAAGGGGTGCTCTCCTAGCTGGCAGAGAAGTGAGGCTTTGTGCATGTTTATCCAGGGCTTTCGCCTGCATGGTGTCAGTGCAAGAGCCGAGAGCTGCTGCTTGTCGCTGACAGCTCAGCTATTGTTGCAAAGTATGATTTAATAGCAAGACTTGATTACAACATGCAAATGTAGCTGCTGGGGGACTATCTCAGAGGTTTGTGGAGATTAGCTGTTAAATTGGCCAGTGCAAAAACATTATTAAGCAGAGAACATAATTACTCATCTTGTGCTTCTGTAGTGTATAGAAGAGACAGATTTGTTTAAAAGCCAGCAAGTCCTATATGGAGAAAAGACTTGTGTAAATGCCACGTCATGTACTGCTGTATGTTGCAGCATATTTTATTAGAGAAGCAACACTTAATAACAACATTTGGGGACTCATGGAAGGAATCCATTATATTATTCTGCATCATAAAAGCAAACCTAATGCCTAGTGTGTGAAGGCTGTGCAGATATTGAAACATCTCCTTTTGGTGGTGGTTGATTGCTTTTATGGAGATTGTATCATATGGATATAAACAAATCCAGCACTTGATATGAAATCTGGGAGCCAGGTTTTAGACTCATGCATCTGTCTTGTATCTGTGCACGTTCCCTCTGAAATGCATCAGGGTTCCCATTAATGCCTTGAACGTGGAAAGTAGAGTCAAAATGAGACTGTCAGCACATACAAAATGAGCAACTGGGTGTGTGCTTGCTGTTATGCAATTCCTTTCAGTCCTAGAGTAGTCTAGGGGGTTGCTAGAATAAAAAGCTCATCTGTGTGTGAGGATGCAGGGAGAAGGATTGAAGTGTGGGGAGCTCTTTCGTGCTGCAGACCTGATTGGGAGCAGACTGGGATTTGGGTGTTTCCTCCTGCTTTGTGACTCTCAGTAGCCCAGGCTGGGCTTGCAGGGGGTGATGCACTGGCAGCTAGAGGGCTGATGTCAAAGTGCATTTGGCTAGTCAAAGCCCTACACAGTTTCAGGAAAATCTTCTAACAGAGGAGTCAGGAAAACTGAATTAGGGGAACAGCTTGTTCCTAATGGAGTGTAGTTCCTGCAGTCACAAGTGCTGGCATGGGAACGGGGTGATGTTGTCAGGGCTGTCATTATTGCTGTGCTGCAGTGGCTGCTGCTCTCCCCTGATTCACGTCACTGGACACTTCCTCTCCAGCATCCCAGATGCTCTGTTGAGGCTTCACTTGTCTAAGCAGAAGGAAGTATCCTCCCAAGCCTAAGTGGGCAAGATAAAGATTTCAAGGGGTTTTGATGAGAAACTCCTCACCATTCTTTTGTTGCAGCTCAAGAGCATTTGTACACCAGTAATTGCTCCCCAGGCTGGTTCCTGTGTGACTCAGAGCTGAATGTGGAGCTGCTGTGTGAACCTCAGCATCCCAGCACAGTATGTCCCAATCACTCCAAATTTGAATTCACAGTCAGTCCTCCCTCCTCCTTTTGGATGCGTCCCTGCAGACACAGGCACACTGCCTTGCTCCTTACCTGCTCCAGACTGATAAATTTGCCACAACTGGAGCCATCAGCTGTTTCAGGTGGTGCAGGCAGGGAAACAGTGCTTGTGGCTAGGCTTGTTTTCCACTCAGAGCCATGAAGCACCTGAATCCCAAGAGAGCTCACCAGCATCTGCTGGGGTGACTGTGGAGTCTGTGGGAAGCAGGTGTGCCTGCATCCAGCAGCAGCATCTCCGTCCTTTCATTACTCAGTGCCAAAAATACTGAGTGATTTGCATCACCCCAAGACACCATGAGTGTTAGAGGGGCCAGCTCTGGAAAGGTCTGGTATCAACTGGGGAAGGGAGAATGACACATCTTGTCATCAGTGAGCATGAAGGGATGGTGCCTGCAGCTGGGTGCTGGGAGTGGGTGGGAGCAGGGACTTGGGTCTGGGTCTCAGCAGGAGAGACCAGATGAGGCTGGATCGGCCCTGGTGGCAGAGGAGCAGGAAAGGACATGGGGCAGCATGGGCTGAAAAGCTCAGCTAGGGCATCTTAGTCCCTGCACAGGCACATCTCAGTTACAGCTATTTTTTAAATAATGCTCATTTATAGTTTGTAATGAAGCGAAAAAGTGGAAGAAACCACATAGCAATATTTCATAACAGTTTTGCTCCAGTTGTGTGAGGGCTTTAGCTGTCTGCATCTCCCTAAACACCATACGCACACTTTGAAGCTGCACATCCAGTGATCAGTACTGATAAATGCAATAAACTTCACATGGTGGTTGAGTTACAACAGAAGTCTCTGGTAGCCAGGGGGGAGACAGAAGTGATGTACTCCTCTGTTAATCTCCTTTTTTCTGTGTGTACAGCTTGGGTGTGCAAGAGATCCACCTGTTAAATGGCTGTTAACCTGTTCTCAGAGTCTGGCGTGCAAGAAGTTTTTTGTGTGATCCTCTTCTCTGATAGAACTGGTGCTGCCTACAGGAGATGCCCTTAGCTGCAAACTGAGGTACTCTAGGAAGAGTTGCAGTAGCTCTTGGTTCCATGAATTATAGAGTTTTACTGCACTGAGCAGTGTAGCACAATTTGAGGCAGGACCTGCTCCGAACAGGTCCTAATAGTTTGCCACTGCTGTTCCGAAGCTCTGGGCTGGAATAAGGCTGTGATAATTAATGGAAGTTAAAGTGCTCCTTCTGCCTGTGAGCTGGTTGGAAATGGAAAAGAAGAACCTGTCACAATTGTGACTGGCTCTAAACTACTGTCAGGCTTTCCTCCTTCCCTTCCCCTGCCCCAAGTGGAAAATTGTATTGGAAAGCAACAGTTAGAGCACTTAAATCTTTCCACAGTTCATTTCAAGCTCCCTTTCTTCTTCCCAGCCATACCTAGGCCAGTTTGGGGCGCGGATGGGAGTCTCTGGCTGAAACCTGCAGGATGTTAAATAACAATGGGAGAGTGAGTTTCAAAGAGGGTATAATGTGCCTGGATTGCACGTACCCTGAGCTGTATTTCCCGTGCTTTGACATTCAGCCCATCCATGCATCATTCCTGAACTGTTTCCTTTCCGCATGGGATCTGTCTCAGTGTGATATGGAGCAAGCCCAGGCTGAAGTGGGGCTGGTGCCTCTCTTGCTGTGGAGGGACACTCTCCCACAAGCTTTCACAGAAGCTGCTGTTGTCTGTCATGTCCAGACAGCAGTAAGTGAGCACAGGAAATGTTGGCAGTAACAGATGATGTTGTATCCCTGGTGGGGGGTTACCAGATTCTGCCCTTTTCCAGGTACTTGGATTGTCTGTTTTAACTAGTGTGTGTCCCCTTTCTCTTAACACCCCTCGGCAGTCAGGTTGCTACGGCAAGGCACTGGTTCTGAGTGGGTTTATCCCCTGCTGAAACTGGTCAGTGAAGGGCAACTGATGGAGCTTCACTGTCCTTCTCAGCTGTCCAGATTTAACACGTTGATCAGTTGGAGGAAGCTCCCAAAGCTTTTACTTGGATGTTATTGAGTAACACTTGGTAGAGAGCTGAAGGCCCAATGCATAGATCAGACCCACTCCTTAGGGAAGTCTGCTGCCTTCCTGGGGCTAGGTTAAAAAATTGAAAACTTCCCACTCTGGTATGGCCCTCAGATATTATCCATTACTGATTTTTCAGGTAGGCAGCAATGATGTTGCAACAGGAAGTCCAAGAACATTCAAGAGATACTTCAATGCTTTGCGATGACTGACTAAGGGGTCAGGAGAACAGGCAGTGTCCTCCCTATTCTTCTAGTTACAGGAAATTATGAGGGAAAAAGCAGGAAGAACCAGCAGATCAGTACCTGGCTCCAGGCCTGGGGTCACTGAAGAATTTGGGGTTGTTTTGATCATAGGTTGCTTTACACAGCACCAGGCCTGCTGGTGACAGACAGGGTACACCTGTCTCAAAGGAGAAAAAAGATTTTTGCCCAAGATTTAGTAGGACTCATTGAAAGAGCTATAGGCTAGATTTGAAGGGGGAAAGCAATGAAACCAGGCTTCTTCTAAATGTACATTTCCCCTGTTTATTCAAGGGTAAGCAGTCTGAGATACGCAGCACCCAGAGCCAGGTATCTGTCAGGCCTGGATTGGAGGCTCACCAAAGCATGAGGATATATGGCTTTATTTCTGTTTTGTCATTTGGAGATTACTACTCAATGTCTGTAGGACAAGAAAACTCCAGGGCATCTTAGGATATGCCCCGTGCTCCAAGAGAGATTGTTGTTTTGGCTTTGCAACATTCGAATACAAAGTCAAGAACTGATGCCTGAAGTGCTCCTTTTCCAAGGATTAAAAGGCACTGCCAAGGCTTTGCAAGATGACAGTGTTGCAAATCTTACCATGATCCAGTGCTGAGATCTGTCAGTTTCAGCAGCACAAACGTGCTGACAGATCTGTGTGGCTGCTTTTTGGCAATGGTAAATTTTTTCAGGAGGTTGATCTGTGCTGCTGAACTCTGCAAGAGTTGGAAGGTAATAATGCAAGAGTTCTTCATCACACCTGGGTCTTCATTTTAAGCAAGCTTTCCTTCATCTAGTAAAACCCTGGCCCAAAGGAGCAGTTTCAGGATATCATAATGGATTTAGCTTTGGTTTCTCTGCTTTTAGGTGCAGCTCAGGGATCCATAAAAGTTAGTGGAGAAACTAGCAGGAGTAACCAGGTTATGACTGTGGCAGTCAGGGACAGAGATATTTGCTAAATTCACCCAGCAGCATGTGAGATTTTGCAGACCTCGGTGTCAAGAGGGCTTGTTCTCACTTCCAGACAATTTCAGTAGAGGAACTGGGATATGAAACTAATCCAGCTCTGGGGAGTTGTCATATCCATCTCTGGACTTGAAAGATACGATTCTCCCTTGCTTACAGTGTTAGGTCCCATGCCACTCATCCTCACCTGCTATGGTCTCATTGAAACCTCCTCATCTATCCTCATCTGCCATCTGGCTGGAAGTAGCTCCTTCTGGAGACAAACAGCTCTCTGTCACCCAGAGCCGCACACCCTCCAAGGTGCCATTCAGGACCCGCTCCCACGACACTTGGCTTTCTTTGTGGGGTGCCCAACTCCAGTGGGATGTTCATCCATTTTTCCTCAATCCCATTGCATAAATGAGGCTAATTTCAGCCTGCTGTGATGTGTGGGCTTGCTGGAATGTGACTATAAATCCAGGTCTGAACATTTTCCTGTAATGGACGGGGTGGTGAAATTGCATTGCTGCCTTTAACCTCAGGCTGTCCTTAGACCAAATCAGACTCTTCACAGCCCCTGCATCAGTAAATCAAATAGCTTTTGAATCGATGCACATAAAAGTCAAGGGAGAGAAGTTACAGATGGAAAAGACCCATTGTACCTTGAGCCTGTCCTGCTGCAGAGTGGGTAAGGCTCTCTCAGGAAATCAAGGCGAAGCTCCAAGCCTGCGGCTGAGGCCAGGCAGGGTGAGAGTCCTGCCTGGGGAATATGTGGGGTGGGGGTAGACTGCCTAAATTTCCTGCAGCTTTTCCATTCTGCTCATCTCTGCATTTTATTCCCTTGGCTTTATTTTTTGGGCAAGAAAACTGATGTTGGTTGTATATTCACCAAACCCAATACATTCATTCTCCTGATCATTGTTTTTCACTCAGGGCTGTGTTTGACTTTTCCTTAGAAGCATGTTTTTCTCACCTAATATTTAGTTTAAGATTGTAGGCGCTGGATATAAAACCTTCTGGGACATTTTAATCTGCCAAGAGGCTGCTTGAAAACAGAAGTTATTTGAATTGTTTCGGTAGCATATTTAGAAAACATCACCCCCAAATTCTGTGTTACCCATTTCCCTTTCATCTCCCTGCCAACTTTTATTGGTTGTTTTAACCCTGATCTGCTGTCAGTGTCCCCTGTACCTTGTTCCCCTCCCCCTCAGGTTTCCATGTCTTTGAAAGTCCTGGTAACCAGAAGGTTCATGTGTTGTGCTTTGCAATCATTTCAGACCAAGAATAATACGGCCAGAGCCAGCTGGATCCCTTGCTCCATATTGATACAACTGTTCCCCTTAACCTGCCCACACTCAGTGCTACAACTGCAAATCTGAGGTTGAACCAGAGCAGTGCTGGGCAATGCTGCAAGCCCTGATCCATGGCCCTGCCTGGAAAGCAGAACCCCCAGCAGAGCATCCCATGGCCAGGGAGCAGCTGCCTTTGGCTGTTGTCTGCTGGGGACCTTGGGACCTTGCTAAGCTGAATGTGTTTTTCTGACACAGATCTTCTCAGAACCAGTGGTCCCAGTGGTCATTCTAATTCCCTTGATTCGCAGCCAGTTTCTCCTGAGCAGTCCTCCTCTGGCAAGGCCCTTGCTGGAGGCTGGCCAGTCTGGGTGATTGCTTCTCCTGGAGGTCTCTTCCTATGAGCCCAAACAACACTTGTAAGCTTGGTTAAGAACTGGATCAGGCACCCAGAGGAGCTGTGAGAAAGTTGAACTTGGAGATTGCTAGAACTCAACTGGAAAAGGCCAGCCTGATCCAGCTTTGAAGTTATCCTGCATTGCTTGGACCAGAGACTTGCAGCAAAAGAGGGAATACTTAGCAAGTCACTGCCTGACTTTCACTTAATGAACATCAGGGAGTATATGTTGTCATGCCACTGCTCTCTGTGGCTGCCAGTTTAGTTTATTTTCCATGTTTTTGGTATTTTAAACTTTTTTTTTTGTTATCTTTTGTTGTTCATCTCTCCATGAGTTTCTGCAGGCCTTTTTGTTTGTCCCTGGGTCACATCCTGGTTAGTAGATGGATGCTCTCCCAGTCGTTGGCCATCTCAGAGTGTGCTTCTAGTCTGTAATGTTCATCCAGTATTCTTTATTCCCCCCATGTCAATCAAATTGTCTCCTGCTTTGGAAATAATCAACTCTTTAATGCCAGGTAAACTGGGAAAAAGCAAATCCAAAGGCTGAAGGGTGTAACACACACAGGGTGTGAATGTCTCCTCAGCAGGAATGTCTGGAAGAACGTTAACTGATAGGGAATGTGGAACAGGAAGGCTGGTTCTAGCAGTCTGTGACTCCCTATGGCACTATCAGTTCTCCGGGTGATTAGCTGTTTGTTTCTCCCTTAATGAAAACTTGTCTCAGATGAAACCACCATAATAGAAAGCTGATGTTCTGGACCAGTCCCAAGTGTAGGTTAATATTTACAAGCTATCAGGTTCAGGTTTTATCTCCATCCCTTGCTAGCACAGAGAAAAAATCCTTTTAAAAATCCCTTTTGATCTTTCTAGTTCATGACATGGCTTTAGGAAGACACTTTCCATATGGAATGCATGAATGTCTTAATGGAAATGTGAGTTTTTCTCATCCTTTCAGGGACTAGTAACAGATGAGGAGCCCCCCATATACCAGGGGCCATGGCTTATAATGGAGCATAAGTGATGGACAGTATCTCTGCAGGATACTTGTACTGGGAAATGTCAAAGTATTATTTCTGCCTCAATGGCTTAAGATCATGTTTACCTAATGGACTTACATTTGCATTTTGCAGGTGTTGTGTTAATATTAATGTGTTGTCTGAATTGTTAATATTTCTTCACTTCAACATTACGTTAATGAAGGCTGCGGGGATGAAGAAAAACCTAGCTAATTAATTAAATCGACAAAAAGCATCTTTAACTTTCCATCGTGCTGCCCTTTGCTTCCACGTAATGGGTCTTGGCATTTCTGGTCAGCAGCCACGTAACACACGCTGCTGTATGGAGCACTCAGCTACAGGCTTGCTAATTTTTCTGACCCATAAATCACTTGCATAAACTTTTAATGGCTAGGAAAAGTGCCTTTCATTCCTGCTTCCTCCTTCCAGTGGGAAAGGCAGTCTGATAACAGGCGGTGCTGGCCTGATGTGTGGGGCTGGAGACTTTTCCATCAGCAGAGGGGCTGTCTGCATTCATTCAGGAATTCTTTCCATTCTCTTCTTAGCCAGACTCTGGATGACATTAATATTATGTGTCTTGTCATGAGCTGTGCTTTCAGAGCCAGTGGTGTATCAGACTGCATGTCTCAGGAATGTGGACTGCCAGTCTGGCTGTGGGCGCTGACTATGAGGTATCTCCCCTCTCCTGTGCCCCATCCCAGCCCCAGCCTGGCTCTGAGCTCATTCACCCACCAGGAATTCCCATGAGCTGGAGAAAACTCAGGTCTCAGGTCCCTGCTCTGGCCCCAGATGGCTGAGCAACACCCTTCCTTGGGAACATCCTAATGCATTCCCAAATATAAGGCTTGCCGGCCCAGGTGGTCGTGACTCTCATGAGACCTGTTAGTTGAGCACAGCATTGTGCGTTAGTGATCCACCCTTATCCCTTCCCTGTGGCTCTGTGGAGCAGGAGCAGCGCCCTTGCCGTCATAGCTGCCTTTGAGAGATGAGATCTTGGTGAGCTGGTGTTTCCCTGGAAAGACTAACTGGATCTGACATGGATCTGTGGGAAGCAGGGCTGGGGTTCCCAACTGCACAGCTTCTGGAGATAAACTCAAGGATGGCAAACTCTTTCCCATTGTCTTCCCCACAAAGGTGAAGGGTTCATTCAGGGAGGGTTTTCAACATTGCTGTCACCCAGCGCAAGCGGGAGGTCAGTGTGGCAGTGCCAGGCAGCCCTGGGGGCTGGAGGCATTCCTAGAAGGGGATGTATTTGAGGCTGTGTGCCCATGCTGAGTAAGCAGCACTCCATGGGCTTCTCTGCGGCCTGTAAAAAAAGGGATTTCTTGAGCTAGGAACGCCATTCCTGGATGGAGATCTTCCTCTGTATGTGATGCTGAGTGTCAAGTCCTCTGCCCTGGGGTCAAAAATGTGATAGTCCTGAGAAAATTGTGGACAACGCTGTAGCTGGGACTGAGGGAGCCTGCTGAAGTTGTGCCTTCACATCCTGTGTGGCCCAGCACATGGGTGCAGGTCTAAGCTTTCATCCCTGGCCCACAGCAGCTGAAGACTCTGTTTTGGCACAGAGGAGCACCTCAGCACCGTGCCAGGAGTCTGAAGATTGTCACAAATTTGCATGAAAAGGAGCAGAGTGCAGTCATATTAACATTTCATGAAGAGGCGCAGCCCACAGTGACCGCATCCTCTGCAGTACTGACACTTCAGTCCAGCAATGCTTCCTTTGCCTTTTGAATCAAGACAGGATGGAGCATGGTAGGATGAGCAGGTGTTGACTTTATCCCTTCCATATGAACCACAGATGAAGGTGAGGAGCTCCACGCCGGCAGGGTGTGTTTTCCATCCACACAGCCGAGAGCCAAGAGATGCCAAAGACATCTTGTGCCATCCAGTGCCGTGATGTGTGGCCTTGTGTTGTGTTGCCAGATAAGTCAGCAATTTCATTTAATGGGGCTGCAAGGTGGCATTGATAATTTCAAAGGAACTCAGGCAAATGGCTGAGGTTTTTCTAGTGGTCTAAATCCCTGCATGCAAACCAGTAGATCAGGCTTTAAGCAATTAATTCCTAATCATGCCAAATGCCTTCGGGAGCCCAGCATCAGTATTGAGGGCTTAAAACGGTTTTATACCATACCACAGATAATTTGGATAAAGCAAAAAGAGTAGAGTTGTGGCATTTCCAGCCTCAAGGTGTGAGAGTGGTCTGTATTCAGAGAACCCTCCCATGCATTTCTGTTGTAGGCATCTATTACTGGGAAGGCACCATAGCTAATATAAAGGGCATTTTTTATACCCTGGAAAGGGAGTTCATTAGAGGGAAAAGCCATTCTAACTTAGTAAGAAATGTATCTAAAACTGCCTCAGAGCTGCTATTCTCATCAAGTTTCAATGTTAGCAGTTTTAACCAAGAGCTAATTGAGCAATCTCAGAAAGTGGAGTAATTCCATTACTCAGCTATGCTTTATGCAAGGCCTCTGCTAGGTGTGAGAGGAGCACAAATGACTTTCATCAAGCCAGGAACCGCCAGCATTCTTGCCTTTTACTACTTTTTCTTAAAAAAAAAAAGTAGGTCTTTTGGTATTTTGGCAACTGTCCTTGGCAACAGTAGCTCCACACCAACATGGCAAGGCTCATATGTAACGCTGCAATCCAATTTTTTTGGATAACAGGGAATTTGATTTTCATGACTTTTCACACAGCAGTGCTGTTTGAGAATGGATGGCTGAAGATGCTCCCGTTTGTTGGATAGGCAGAGTGTCGCCAAGAAAACGGCACACTGTTCTTGCAGAATTTTGCATGGAAAAGAGCCATTGCAAGTGCCGGCCCAGCTACTCACCAAAGAGCATGATTCTGTCATTGGCTGCACTCTCAGGAGATGTGGGATTAGCTAATGTTGGTTTTAGAAGAGCTTTTATAGAAACCTCTCAAGTTCCTCTGCTTCATGGAAGAGCTGTAATCAAAAATAAACCAACACGATTTGAAGAAAAGAAGGAAAAGTTGTACCACATCCAGCGTCTTTGGACTTAACACCTTGGAGAGGCTTTGTTGATTGAGCTGTGGTGCTGTTTCTTTGCTGTTTTCCTTCAGCTGATGCTGCGCCTGTTGGATGTGAACAGGACTATTTGCAGGCTTTTGTGGAAGGAAGGTGACTTTGTGGGTGAATTCAGCAGGATTTAGAGTCCCATTCTCAGGAGGTGGCTGTAGATCTCCTGTTTGTTATGAGATTGTGCTGTAACAATAAGCCTCTCCAAGCCAACAGAGAGCAAGGGCTCTCAGCAGTGTACTGCCCTGAGCAAGGGGACATAAATCTGTCAGTGTCTTTAGTGCCCTCTCAGACACACACGGACATCAGGGCTGCCTTTCTCAGCACCAGCCTCTTGTGGCATTGTTTGGTTCAAGGGTGATGCTTTCAAAGCTATACTGTCCTAACCCTGCTTGGACTCAGCATGGAGCTGGACACACCTGAGGCAGGCACATAGATACGGGTTGAGAAACCACTGACTGCAGGTTGAAGCCCAAACGTGTGCTGAGCTGGGATGGTCGATCTATCCCTAGATGGGAAGAAACTTGAATAGCAAAAGTCTTGTTCCTTTTGTAGGAGGGAGTAAGTGCTATGAGGGAGAGACAAAATGGAGAGGAGCAGATGGGATTTTGTAATGGGTTAGGAGAAAGAAGTTTGGTAACCTTTGTAGAAGTGCTTTGTCACATTTGGCTCTATCTGAGCTGCTGGAAAGGTACTGGGGATTTACCTGGTGGAAGCTCATCCAGCCAGAGGGACCACCATTGGAAGGGGAGCTCAGACTCCAGCTCAGAACAGTTCAGCTCTGTCCCTTTGGGAGCAGGTTTCCACAATGAAGAAAAGACCAACTTCTCCAGCCTGTGAAAAGCAAAAGACCCTGCCATGGAACAGTTGTGTGGTGTTTTGGGTTTATCTCTCACACCTCAGCTGTGATAATTCTTCCAACACCTGGATGTACCCATCAGTTACATCTTGCAGGAGCAGATGGCGGTGAAGAAGGTGGCGTGGGGGAAGAGCTGTGCTCATCTGTCCAGCCCCACCTCACTGCCATTTGCCCTGAAGCCCCTGGGTCTGTTACCCTGGTGGAACAGCAGGTGTTTTAGTGTCCTTTTGCTTTAAGGAAACTGCCTGCCTCCTTTCTGCACTTACTGGATTGCACACAAAGTACTCCTTGTCTCTTCCTTTCAGGGAACCCTGCTTAGCTAATGTCATTTGTCAAGTTAATCAGGGAGAGTGGGCACTTCGATGGCTGCTGTACAGCCCAGCTGCATTACCATGGAGACAAGCAGCCAAACAGGAATTTTACTTGCCCTGCCTCTCTTTGCAGAGATTTGCCATGAGAAACCAGTATTTTATTTGCCATCAACCAAACAACTTGCTGAGGATGTCAGTAGTTTCTCCAGGGTGTTATCCAGAGATTGGGAAGGCTCTACCTAACCTTTAATGGAGCAAATAGTAATGCTGATACTAAAGCAGGTCAAGGGGCTGAATGTGTAGCTTCTCCTCCTGTATTCCATAGATGTTTGGCTCTGGAAGGAGCTGTCTGAGAGGAGTTACAGTTCAGTAGCTTAGTTTGCGGCTGTAGTCAAGATGTCATCAGTCCTCTTCAGCTGGATGGTTTCATAGGTGACTATTTGCCTACAGAAGCTGTGACTATCATTTAAGATACTTTGAAAAGCACCAAGACTTATGTTTAAGAGCATCTCAGGAGCTTGAAATATCCCCAGAAGTTGGTGAGATTTAGGCAGTGACATGCCTTGGTCACATTTCAAGCTCAGAGGTGAGTGTAAACCATACACTCCAGCTGACCTCTTGCATAAGGCAGGCTGTAGAGTTTTATCCACATAACTCATAAGCAAAATCTGGGTATTGAAAGAGTTGACAGGAGATGTACATGTTACAGAGTTCAAAAGCCATCCCATCACTCCCTCTCCTTCCCCATACATGCACATGTTAAATGATGCATAGAACAGGTTTGATAATGCTCTCTTCTGCAGCATGGTTAGCAGGACAGCTGAGATCTGCAGGCACCTATGGGAGGGACAGCCACCTGCTGATCGCTAGCCCTGTCTGTGGGACAGTAGAGGAAATCTCACATCAGCACAGAAAGGGCAAAAGTTCAGATCAGATTGTTTATGGGATTTTATGGAGCCAGGAGCCAAGGATAGCTCATCTAATCCAGAGGAAACTGTAGCAATGGCGTTAGAATGCATTTCACATGGGATTCATTCAGCGCGCATTCAGATGGACCAGTCTTTCTGTCTCCGTTTTTTTAGCCATGAAATATTTTTCTTTGTACTCCTGTCTGCCAGCTGCACCGAGCCAGACTCCAAGCTAGGCTGTTTTAAGAAAAGAACCCACAGAAACCCCAAAACCTCTTGTCGTTTGACCTGCCAACAAGTTAGCAGGGCTTCAGCACAGCTCCCAGCAACATCAGCACCAGGCGCTGGGCTGGGTCCGTGCTCTGCCAGCCAACCTCTGCTCCCACCAGCCTCAGCATCCATTGCTTTTCTCCAAGCCACAGTGTAGTGCTTGCTGAGCTGAAGCCCTGGTGCGAACATGACCCTAAAGTGCAACTGAAAGGCCATGTGGGCAGGAGAGGAAGGCAGCAGCTTTGCTGTGCCCTCCAGCTCCTCAGCACCTGAAGCCTTGCTGGCTTCATGGGCAGTCCTAGCCCTGGCTCTTCCTCCTGAGTCATCAACATGCAGTCTCAGTGGGAGCTGCTCTTGGGAATAAGGTTTTCCTTTGAGGTGCAGTGAGACCACCACATTAATCTGCACAGCCTCACACCTGTCCTCAGGCCACTGATCCTCCCGTGCTTCTGGTGTGGGAGTGGTGTGTGACGCACTCTCAGGCAATGGGGATGGCCATGCCATAACCCGATGGCTGCCGCTGGTTGTCCCACAGCCGGGGTGCCCAGTGCCCCCGGGCCACACTGCCCCTCACCCCTGGAGCCGGTGGCCATAGAGGGACCGAGGTTGCCATCTGCCGGTTCAGCTGCACAGGAACAGCAAGAGCCTGGCTCAGCCCTCTTGGAAGTGGCCCCTCAGGAGTGTGTCCTGATCCTGCTCGGGTCACAGGGCACTGCCCACCCCTGACCCAGACCTCAGCCGCTGGTAGCATATCTCCATGGGCGAGTGTTCCAGGGGACAGGACAAGCAGACCATTCCCATCTAGGCTGTGCTGCTCCTGCCCCACCCACGCTGCCCCTGGGCCAGGAGGTCCCTCCTGCCCTCCCTGTGGGGCCTGAAATGTTGGCCTCTGGCACAAAAGGCTCTGTGACAATCCACAGGGCTCTTAATAAGGGAGCTCCTTCCCATTAAAGACTAATATTTCTACTGCTGATTATCACTGTCAGATGCTTGTTCCTCCTCCGGGCTTGTCTTTATTTCCTTTCTCTTTCAAGTTCTTGGCAAGTACTCCCCGGCTGGGAATGTATCACTGCTGTAGGAGTACCCAGGAGTGCAGCACCCCGCACATCTTGCCTGGCCAGTCTCCCCAGCAGGGGCCAGGGCCAAGAGCTGCAGGAACACCAGCTCCAGCCCTGGTTCCCCAGCCAGCCCTGCAAAATCACTGCTTTGCCTGCAGGAGTGACGAGGCTGAGCTGGCATAATCAACAGCAGCTCACTCAGGCATTGCTGGGAGGATGAGGTTACTTCTGTAAATCTATTATCTTTTTTTGGCAATTAGCACCAGCTAGGAGCCCTGGGAATACATGCAGGAAATAGCAGGAAGCCCGGTTAAGCACGTCTCTCACTTATCGAGCCCAGTTAAACAAGTCCCCGTGGCACAGCCCTACTGGTAGAACAACCCATACATGCACCAAAGGTGCTAGGATTGCTTTCCTTAGCACTGTGTAGCCCCAGAGGTTTCCATTCGATGCATGTGCCTGCAGAGATGCAAAGTGAGGGGCTTACCCCAGCCTGGAATACCCCAGCAGTCTGCAGGTTGTATGGAGGAGCCTGTGGAGTCCCTGCATCTCCTGGATGCCAAAGGCAGCCCTGCTGGAGCAGCACTGGTGGCTTGTCCTGCCTGGGGACAGTGCTGTGATGTGCTGTGGGGGGGAGCCTGGCGTGGGACAGGGCCCAGTGGCTGGGCCTGACCACACATGTCGAGCTCGGAATGGGGAGCAAGTGAGATGCTGTTTTCTCTGGCCCAGGAAGACAGAGATGTGTGTTTGTTTTCTGTGCTATCTTTCGCATGGCGTTTGTTTTGCTTGTCAAGCGTTTCAGGAGATAAAATGACCTAAAGGGAGATTATTTTATCCTAATTTAAGCTGTCAATTTATCACTGACTTCTGCTTGTCTGCACCAGCAGGACAGCTTACTCTGAGTCCCTGGGGAAACCTCAGCTAGAAAGTGAGAATTTTGGGGGGATTTGCTGCAGTCTCACAGCTAATCTGTGCTTAGACAGCAACTGCAAGCTGCTCCCCTGTCCCCCTGTGTCACATTAGTTCCTATCACTGTGGACTGGCTTGGCTTCCCAGGGGTCTCCCCTGTGTAACCGGGGCCTGGGGTTGTTTTTCTCGTGCCACAGGCTGGTGGAAGAGTTCATGCTGCTGGCGAACATGGCCGTGGCCCATCAGATCTACCGCTCCTTCCCCGAGCAGGCCTTCCTCCGCCGCCACCCGCCGCCCCAAACCAAGCTGCTGAAAGACCTCATGGACTTTTGCAACCAAGTCGGCCTCGACATGGACTTCAGCAGCGCAGGGACCCTGCATGTGAGTGCACTGGCCTGGCACAGCCATGGGGGCCAAGGGTGGGCAGCTACATGATGGCGTGTTTGTGGCAGTGTGTGCTTTATTCCCTGTCCCTCTCTGCCCAAGCAAAGCTGGCAGCTCTGTCAGGCCAAAACAAAACACCTCCCTCACTCACTGTTGATCCCACTAGCGCTGGACAAGGGTGGTCCAGCCTGTCGTGGTCAGCCATGTTGTGCACAGAGGATGGAGTGGGTGACCCCAGTGCTTGCAGGTCATCCTTGCAAGTGACCCCAGCGCTGTTCTTCCTGCAATGGAAATGTTGTTTCAGTGCAGGAGTGCTCATTGGGTCACTGGGACACCCAGATTTCCTTCTCTGGGCAGGGAATTTGCTCCATACCACAAGGAAAGTAGGTCTGCAAGGGGCTGTTCCTGTCTGGGCTGCTGCAGGTCTCAGGGAGGGCAGGGTGAGGAGCAGGGTGACTGGGAAGGACTGGAGAGCAGTGCTGGGAAAGGTCAGATACAGCCAGCTCAAGAAGTATCCAACCACTGCTCTGCTGAGCATGTCCTGAGGCTGAACTCCAGCTGAACAGCACAGCACAGGTTCCAGGATTTTCTTTACTCACCGCAACTGGACTGTGGATAATCCTCTGTTAATCCCATCCCACTGGCCTCCCACACGCCCCTCCATCAGCTGGGACTGCTTTCCCTGCTTGCTGGCTGTGCCCAGCCTGTGTCAGCAGATGCAGGGCTGCTCACTCAGCTCCTCTCCTGCTCTTTGAACCCTCCAGCCCTTCCTCACTGCTAGCCCCAGCAGTGACCTCCCATATCCATGTCTCCCCAGAGTCCCATTAGTCCCTGTGCTGAAGCTCTCAGGAGCTGGATAGGAGCCAGGCACAGGTCAGGAGAGGGTTACAGGCCCTCTTTCACACTGCACAGAACCAGCAATCCCCATGCCCTGGGTGCTCCCTGCCATTGACCCCAGGAGGTGGGACAGTGCTCAGGACTGTGTGCAGTCCTGCTGGGCTGCTGGGACCACAGCAAAGCCCAATTTCATGTGCACATTTTGGCTTACGAGGGGATTTGCAGGAAAAAGGGGAATTTGGCTTGGACAACCTGCTGTTAGCACCAGTAAGGTCTGCCTGGGTCCCTTTACCACCATAACATGCCAACACTGAATGCTCTCTCTTTTCTCCTCCAGAAAAGCTTAAGTGAAATATTTGGTACCGACAAATATTCCAGAGCAAGGAAAGAAGTGATGACCTACATGTTCTCCAGGCCCATGCAGGTGAGAACAGCGCTGTGCTGTCGGATGTGTGTTTGTATCTTTCTGCTGTGGCTCCATCTTCAGTCCTCACCCCTTCTGTGCTACCAAGCTGGTTGTTGCACACAGAGGCAATGAATGAACCCTGAATGTGGTGTTCCAGGGTTGCCAGCAGCTTCCTCCATGCCTCCCGCCCTGTGCAGCTTGCAGTGGGCATATCCCCTGAGCAGCAGAGCTTCACTGGATGGCAAGGTCAGGCTGAGTCTTTCCTCACTGCCCACAATGTCCCTGTTGTTACTGGTGGGGATATTTCACCCTTGAAGTTGCATGAGGGCTGTTAGCAGACTCACAGGGACCCAGCCCTGTGAAGAGCTGGTGGTGGGCTCCATGGTTCATGTTTGTGCCATTTCTTCACATCATGGTATCCCTGCTGGTCCAAAGAAGGAATTAAGAGTAGGGGTGTACAATTAGCCATAAACACAGTCTTGTACCTGCTGTTGGAAGCAGGAAAGTTCTGGAAACCCTCTGTCTCCCTCCGGCCCTGGTGGCTTTATTTGACAGCCTCTGCAATGGAGGCTTGTGCTGCTCACACCAGTTGTCATGTTTGGTGCATCTGTAGCTCAGAACACTTATTTGGGTGTTTATCACCATTATTTTTCAGAGGCATTAGCTGCATTTGCAGCTGGACACAGCACAACCTTTTCTGAGGGAAGTCCTACTGCATGGAGATCATGAAATAATCTCTCTGCTGTGGCCTGCTTATCACTGCAGGAATGAATCATCTTCCCAACATCACTCATTTGACTGTCACTCTTCTAATTAGCTTATTTGCTTCATTTACTCATTAGCAGTTACCTGAAGTCCTGCTGTGCTTCCGGGACTTAATGCTTGTTTCCAACTGTGACTGGGCTATGAGGCCGTTTAGTAAATCACCCCCTCATGAGTGTCCAGCTCAGGAGGGCTGCTTTGTAAAGAGCAGGGAGTGTCCTCTGGAGCTGGATGTGTTGTTCCAGACCCCCTGTCATGCTTTGAATTATCCTGGTCCCTTCTGTCACATCCTCCTTTTCTGGTGAAAGGTGCACTGGTGACACGAATTCCTTGGAGTCTCTCTCTGGTCCTGCTGACTATGGCACAAGCCTGGGCATTGCCAGTGGCAGCACTGTGGAGCAAGCCTGGCTGCTGGCCAGGATGGATGAGCAAGGAGTATGTAATTGGGTTCTGCAGTGTCATCAAGGAGGAGATGGGCTTTTGGCTTGCTGAGGTCTTTCCTCTATGGTCTCCTAAGACTGTTGTTGGAGAAGTGGTAGGAGGAGTGCTTTGAGATACCTCACAGTAACTCTCATTAAGATTTAGCCCTGTGTTAGATGTTTCCAGCTGTTGGCCTTGCAGGGAAACTGTGTCTGGATGGTGAGCAGCATTCCCACTTGCTGGCACTCCCTAGCAGGGTGGTACTGCTGTGTCATGGGCTGCTCTCATTATTGGAAGTGGTGCAAGAGCCAGAAGGAGCAGAAATCAGATTCGATCCTGGGATGAGCTTATGCAGTTTAGTTTGTAAATGGAGTTTCAGACTTGCCCAAAACCATTGGCCAGGTGAGCAGATGCTTCTCTCCTATCTTCAGGGCAGATTTCCAATCTGACCCAGCCTGTGCTCCAGCAGTGGGTACATATGATCTTCAGCCCATATGGATGGACCGTGGCACTGCAGCAGTCTCTGGCCTCTGACCACACTCATCGTGGGGTGGAGTCACAGCTCCCCAAAATCCTGAGCAGTTCAGATTCCCACCACTGTTAAACCACCATGGGTAGTTTAAAGCCCTGTCAGTGCCCCTCAGATGGGGCAAACAGCTTCCAGGAGGAAGTAGCTTTCCTTGCCAGGAGTGTTTTTTTTTGCTGTCTGCCACCAGCATTAGAGCAGATGGAAGAATCATCCCCATCCTGCTGGATGTTGTGGTCCCTCATGGGGGAGAGGATAAATTTGAGTGTTGGCAGCTGCAGAGCACAGCCATGGAGGGGCCCAGGCTGGTGTCGAGGGCTGGGCCATTGCTCTGACAGATGGTGCAGCGAGACCGTCTGGTCGGGGCACTGAGAAGTCACCTGTATCCCTGCACACATCGCAGCTCCCAGTGATAAAGCGGATGTATCAGGGACAAGGCTGCAGCTAAATCAGCCTAAACAACCTGTCCACAGGTTTAACCCCTGGTCATGCCAAGCCTGTGTCTTCTCTCTTCACTGCATGCTGGTGGTCAAGACATCAGGCTCTTGGAGGAGGAGGGAGGTGGGAAGCAACTGGTAATGTGTGTGCCTGAGGGAATGCCTGGATAGCTGTACCAGGAGCCTTGTAACAGATGAAGGAGCAGTGACACACCATTTTTCAGGGGCTCAGTCACTCGGGGATTCAATCTGTCCATGAGTGCAAAGCTGCCCCTGGTTGGCTGGGGCTGATTTATTTCCAAGCTCCTTGCAGTTCTCTGGAGATTGCAGCAAACCCTGGGGATTTGAGACCACTTGTGAGTCAAATCTGTTAATGAGAAAACATCTGCTTTATGCCAGGCTGATGTCACTGGGTTGTGCTGTCACGGTGGTGGGGACAGGTGTCAGATACATGTCAGACTGGGCTCCCTGCAGTGTGTAATCCTACCATGGCCCAGAGGAGTATTTTTGTTGTGATACCCAAGCTGATGGGTCATGAGCTGCCCAAAGGGTGTCCAAAATGGTGCTGGATCCCGCAGTGGCCAGCATATCCCTCAAGACAAAGTGCCCCATACAAGAGCAAGCAGCACAGGATTTTCAGTGCCTTTTCTAACTTGAAGCAAGGTGGGGCATTATTTGAAACACTGCTGGGCATAGGGATGGGCCTTTCCCAGTGTCTTTCTCAGAGCAGGGTTTTTGACTGGCGCTCTACTTTCTGCCTGCCTGGCGTTGAAGGGACCTTCCTGCCTTCTGCCCAGAAGCCTGGCACAAGTGCCTGGAAGCTCCCTGTGATTTCTGTCAGCACAAGGGCAGTCGTCCCCTCCTGCAACAGCCTCTGGAGCCCGGTGTGTCTCCCTGCCCAGCCTCATTTGGTGGGAGCCGAGCTAATTGAGTGGAGACCGTACTTTGTGGAGTCCATCAGAAACAATTTAATTCTGGGTTGTGGAAATTGGCCGCCACCACAGCTCCTATCCCAGCTCTTGAGTCTCATAATAAGTCTGGGACTGATGCTGCTTTTTTTAACCTGCTCTATTTACTTGCCCGGATCAGTGCGTTGCTGCTCAGCAGGAGCTGGCTGCGCCACTGGCCTGGAGAGCAGAGGATACAGCTGCCCAAACCAAGGATCCCAGGACAGCTCTGTAATCAGAGCTGGCTACTCCTGTTTTTTTTAAATCACTTGCTCTTATTTTTAATGGGTTCATTCAATCGCCACTGTGCCGTGACCCCGCCGCCACCCCCCTGACCTGCACGGCCTCCCCTCCCTGCCAGGGCTCAGCCCCTGGTGTTTTCCCAGCCCTGAGAGCTGGTGTTTCACAGATGTAAAAATAAAAGCTGTAACCTGTGGGATAACAAGGGCAACACAGGAGAGGTTCCTGCTGAAGAGGCTGCTGAGAAGTGGTGCCACTGTTGCCCTGGTGTTGGTTTAGATGGGCAGTTCAGCCGCTCAGCTCCCCAGCTGTCAACATGGGGTGGAGCAGCAGGGATCACAGCAGGGCTGTCTCTGCTTCTTGGAAGCCACTCATCCCAACCCCCAGTGCTCTCCAAGTATGCACGGTGGGTATGTAGAGCCTGCAGCCAGACCCGGAACCAAAGAGCCCGGCTCAGGAGCCGCTCTGCAAGACCCCTTGTTGAAAGAGCATCTGAGGTGGGCACAGAACAAGCAGGGCTCTCTCCTGGAAGATGGGAGGGTGGCAAATGAACCCCAGGGCCTGAGCAGAAGCAGGAAGCTGCTTAAACCCATGTGTGATGTGAAAGGTGATGCAGTTCTTAGGGCCAGGCAGGGACAGCTGGCAGCCAGCAGCTCCCTGCAGTGACTGTGTCCTGTTTGCTCTGTGCTCGGTTTCTGCAGCTACTGCCTCATCCCTGCACAGCCCAAACTGAGGACCATCAGCAGACAGGATGTCGCCAGAAGGGCCACTGGCTGCTGGCACTGTGTCTCACAGAGCCAGACCTCTCCAGCCTCATGGCACCACCCTTGCTCACACCCTTCCCTCATTTCTTCCCGCCTTTCAGATGGCTCTCTACTTCTGCACCGGCGTCCTGGAGGACGAGACCCTCTTTCGCCACTATGCCCTGAACGTGCCATTCTACACTCACTTCACCTCTCCCATCCGCCGCTATGCCGACATCATCGTGCACCGCCTGCTCTCCGCCTCACTCGGTGGGTGCCACTCCCCAGGATGGGCTGGGCACTGGGGGAAGGGGCCATGGCATGGCTGTGGAGCAGGAGGGAACGTGGGCATGTCATTGTCACTTGTCCCCTTTGCAGGTGCCAGGACCCCCATCAAGATGGAGAAAGAGGCCATCCAGAAACAGGCAGATCACTGCAATGACCGAAAGATGGCTTCCAAGAGGGTGCAGGAGCTCAGTGCTGACCTCTTCTTCTCCGTCTTTGTCAGGGTAAGACCCAAGGCTATCTTCCCCCAAGGTGTCTCTGGATTTCCCTGTGAAGGCTCAGCCTACATGCCACTGGGCAGGGGACTGTGGCTGCTCACTTGGCCTCAGAAAAGGCAAACAGTGAGAGGACACACAAAAAAAAGTGAGAGGACACACTGAGCAACCACTACTGCTGGATTCCAGGACATGGACACGCTGTTTCCCCTTGGGGATTGCTGACAGAGAGCTGCTGTGTGGTGACAGCCCTGTCTCTTGACAGGAATGTGGTCCTCTCGAGTCAGAAGCCATGGTGATGGGTGTCCTGAGCAAGGCCTTTGATGTCCTGGTGCTGAAGTTTGGAGTCCAGAAGCGCATCTACTGCAATGTAAGTACCTCACCAGTGTGAGACAGTGCCAACACTCTCTTGCCAGAGAGGGCTGCAGCAGCCTGGCATCACTGCAGGCAGTGGCTGTCCTGGTGCCCTTTTGTGCCAGCCCTGCAACCAGCAGAGCTGTGCCCAAGCTGGGCCAGCCAGAGGGGAGGGAACCTTCTGGGAGTTTCCCTTCCATCCCTCAGCCCAGGGGGGCACAAGGGACTGGGGGTACTGGATCAGCCCAGTCTCTGAGGACCAGCTTCTCCCTGTGATGTGCTGGGGTTTATCTAGCCTAGGTAAAATGGAATAAAGCCGGATTCAGGGGAGCAGAGATGAGGATGGGTCTGATGCAAGGAAAAGAGCAAGGCTTTCATTTCATTTAATCAAACAGTTATCTGGGGCTGTGACAGCAGCACTGTGGGCCAGCACCTGCAGTTGGTGACAGCATCATCTCTTAATAACCTGGTTATATGGCTGGCAATGACATCTTTAAACAGGACATAGAGCATGATATATGAGCTGGTGGTGTATCACAGCAGCCCCTGATTTACGTGCTGGGCTCAGGCTCACAGGCTGCTGCATCCCGGTTGTTAAAGAGCTGCAGAGACAGCGTGCTGGGCAAAAACAGCATCAGCCCCATCCCCAGGCAAGGTGGAGGAGGAGAGCTGGGGGAGGGCATGTTCCCAACACTCTCCCTGCCTGCAGGCGCTGCCCTTGGTGGACTTCCGCTTCCAGAAGGCAGGGAAGAAGCCAGAGCTGACACTCCTCTGGGAACCAGAGGAGCTGGAGGAGGAATCTGTGCCCCAGGTAAGACCCCCACAGCATGGAACAGGCTCACAACACCATGGGGCTGGCATGGAGGCCGTGTGCAACATGCGGATCCTGTGATGTCTGCAGGGACAGGTCTGGGAGGCAGGACTTGCCTCACAGGATGTCCTGCTGTCCCTCTGTGTCCCTTTCCTAGTGAGCCCAACTTCAGCCTCAACCTCTGCCGTCCAGCCCAGCCCCATCCTATCGCTGCCCTCACAATCTGACCCCTCCACAGCCTTCAGTCTCTTCCCTGCCTGCTGTGTGCCCTGCCTCCCAATTCAGTTTCCTCTAGGAATTTAATTAAAATTCTGTTTACTTCCTCCTTCCAGATCATCAATTAAGATGTTAAGTAAGATCAGGCTTAAGGCAGCTCCTGTCTAGACCCTTCCCCCCATCCTGGCATTGTTTGCCCCTGACATGGCCTTTTCTTGGGGTTTCCATCCCTGTGACAGGGTTGAGCCTCAATTAGGAGAATTTTTTTAAATCAGATCTCCTGAGATGCAGTGTCAAATGGTTTAACAGCATCTAGAAATCTCTCTCTTGTGTCCCTGTCATCTATTAACTTGGTAACTCAATCAAAGGGAGCAATCGCATTTGTCTGGCTTGATTAAGTGGTGCTTCTTTGCCAGCTTTTGTCTGGCATGGCTATAAAACCCCAGCTGTGTTCACTGCTGTGATCCCTGCCTGAAGAGCTGAATCACAGCCTCTCCCTGCACCACTCTGGGGACTCTGCACTTGAGTCTCAATTCCATCCAAGCCCAGCACATCCCATCTTTGCCCACTAAGGGATCCTAATACAGAGGGGCTGACCCTCCCAGCTGGTGTGATGTGTGTCCTGGAGAGTCCTTCCCTTCCCAGGGTGGATGTTGTGATCAGAGCTGGATCCAGCTCTGCAAATATTTCTGCAGGCCTCCCTCCCTTTGAAGCTGAGCTTTCCTCTCTCAGCTTGGCTCAGAGAAGCCCAGTGGATGCAGCTCAGAGTGGCCTCAGTTCCTCCTTTCCTACAGGAGCAGGGATCACTTACACCCTAGCAGGGAGCTGATGAAAAATGATGCCCCAGCATGAGCAGGGCCCATTTTGGTTAAGCAAACAGTTGGAAGAGGAAACTCCTCCACGAACCCTCCACACCTCCTAAGAAAACACTGGAGCTCTCCCATGGGAGCAGGCTCTGAGCTTATCCTCTGAGCCAGCAGATCCCTGAGTTTATAAATCTCCAGCCCTGGGATGAGCCAGATCCTGTGAGCTGTGCTGAACTGGTAGATGTCACCTGGGCACCCCACAGCACCAAGCACCCCAGCTCCCCACCCTGGCCCCGGCACTTGGCCTTTGCTTCCTGGTTTAGCTGAGCCTGGCCTGGCAGTGGGAACATCAGGGAAAGCTGTTAGTGAGAAGCTGTGCCGAGATCTGGGCTGTTTGGCCCTGCCACAGAGGGAAGGTGTTGCCTTCTTTTCTCTCTGATCTTCAGGAGATGACCGGGGCTTCCGTGGGCATCACTCAGGGCTGCAGCAAGAAGTGAATCTAAGACTCAGGGGATTTGATGTGAAATCGTGCTCTTTCACAGCAGTTCAGCAAAGGGGTGAGGCAGGGTTGCAAGGGAGAATCCTGATAATCCCCCTTTGACTCCCCCAGATGTGGGGGGCTGCCCCATGAGCACCATCCCCTGCACTGCAGCCAGCTGGGGCAGGCAGGGGCTGGTGCTCAGTAGCCCACAGCTCTCTGGGCAGCAAATTGCAATAGGATTTTCCTGCAGGTTGCTCCTCACTGGCTGCTTTGCTATGTTTAAGTCTCAACGAGATTTTCCTGTTCTGAATGATTAATCTGGAGCATCCAGTGCTGGATGAGCTGGGAAGGGTTGGACAAGGTTATGCTGGCAGCTCTGTGCTGCTTCTCCTGCGGCCAGCCCTGGAGCAGATGGTCTCAGTGAGCCCTGCTACAGCACAGGGCTTGGGACAGGCTCCAGCAAGCAAAGTCCCCAAATGCCTGGTCATGGCCCCAGGACAGCCCTTCCCAATGTCCCAGGCAACCCTCAACTGTGCCTCAAGGACAGACCAGATTGATACTTTCCACTTCTAATCCATACAGTCACAGGAAGAGCTGGAGTCAGAGGAGCAGGGAGGCGGCAGCAGCTGTGCCGTTCCTGAACAGGAGGGATTGATTTTCTGGGGTGTTCATTCCCTTGCATCTCTCTCATCTGTTGTGCTCCCTTCCTGGGTCTCCTTTCACTGTGGGAGCACAGGCAGATTGTTCCCCCATTGTGAGATGCTGATGAAATGCTCAACGTCATGTGGAAAACCCTTCTCGCCGCAGCTCGACGTTGGCTCTTAGCCAAGCTCCATTAAATGATGATGTGGTTCTCCGGCCGGAGAGGGAAGGCACAGGTGGCCTCGAGGGTAGTTTGGTACCTAAAGCCAAGGGCGCAAATGCCCACAATCCTTCCCAGACTGTGTGGAGAGCAAGAGTGGTGGGGCCTGATCAGGCTGGAAAAAGTGAGGATGTTTTGGGAGGCTCATTTAGGTTGGTTTGGGTTCCCTGGTTCGTGTCAGAGGCCATGGTGTTGCCTTTGAGGATGCTGCCTCCCGCCCCAGGAGCACCATGGACCCCAGCAGAGCTAGCTGAATCCATCCTGCCCCATTCCTTGGTTCCTCCTGGGTGCACTGGTGGAAGCAGCAAAAGCCAGCACAGCTCTAAGCAAATCTTGGTGTGGTGCCAAGCCACCTGAAAACCCTCTTTTCTCTCTTTCTCTCCCTTGATGAAGGTGATCACCATTTTCACGCTGGTGGAGGTGGTGCTGACGGCAGATGGTGGCCCCCTCAAGTACAGTGCCCTGCTCAAGAGGCCGAGCTTGGACAAGTGAGAGCCCCGGCTCCGTGGGCTCCCCACTGCCAGTGCTCCCTCACCTCCCAGGCCCTGCACCGGCACCCGCTGGAGACAGAAGGGACCCACAAGGACTTTGGGGATTTAAGTTTTAAAACCATTGTGGTTTTATTTCTGGTTTGGATTTTAACTCCAGCTGGGAGCGGGGCTCAGGGCTTGAGCCTGCCCCAGGCAGAATATTTCTACTCTCGGGTATTTTTAGCTTGATGCTTTCTTAATGTTTTTTTTTTTAAGGCATTGGTGTCCATCCCCAGCTTCAGGTGCCTGTGGTGAGGACTGAGTGGGGATACATGTCCCCAGGAGGGAAGAGGGGCTGGCTCCACCATCCCAGGGGGGATGTGGATGCAGTGGGATGCAGGTGTGGGGCCATGCCAGGAGGGTTTCTTGCAGGGTTGTGTGTCATGTAATAAAAACCGGGTCAGCAGCCATGTGTGGAGCTCGTGTAGGTTTTGTTTTGTGCCCTCCATGTTCCCCCAGGTGGAGAATCCCAGCAGTAACTCATCTCCCAGGCAGCCCCCTTCCTTCCCCTGCCTGCCACTTCCCAGGCATTATGAAGTCCAAGTGGCCTCCCTGCCTGTCCCAGCCTCAGATATACCTGGCCAGAAGGTGTGAGATCAGGACAGGTGTTCCCAGCTGGTCCAGCAGATATTCCCAGTCTGAGCCTTCACCAGGAATCCCTGTGTGTCTGCTCCAGTTCCTCCCACCTTGGCTTCCAGCCTAACTCTTCTCACTCAGGGACCCTATGGCAACATGTCCTTGCATCCAGCACCTCACTGACTGACTGACCTCTGCCATCTCCAGCCACCCATGCCTGCTCTCCATCCCTATGTCCCCCACGCACACTGTGCAGGATGTGTGGGGGGCATGGGCTGCTCTGGCAGGCTCCGTGTCATCACAAGCAGTGGCTGGTGAAGGGATTGGCATCTGGCAAGAAGAAATGAATCCACTGTGCAGGCAGGAGTCCTGCATCGCTCTGCTTCATCAGTGGTGACAGCCATGGCTCTGGCACCACCACACGAGCCCTCTGCAGGAGCCAGGAGCTGACCAAACCTCGACTGCCTGGATCAGGATGGGGGATCAGGGCTGACTACAACACACTTCCCAGGAGTTGGTGAAGCCATCAAGGACACCTATAGTCCCCAAGGGGTTGTGCTCCTGCAGTGTCCTTCCAGATGGCCTGGTGCAGTAACAGATGGATGTCACCTGATGCTGGTGACATGGGGCTGTTCTCTGTCTGCTGGGAGAGGCGATCAACCGACACTGACACCAAAGCCAGGATGTCCACCCCCTACCCCTCAGCCCAGTGTCCCCCTCCTCGGGTTTGTTTCAGGGGAAACCAGGCAAATCCAGCCTGGCCCAGCTCCGCCTGTCTGCAATAACAGCCCTTTGCCCTGCGCCCTCCCTGCCGCTCCCCGGGGTCCCGCAGGCAACCGCCCCCATGGGAGCTGGGGCCCAGAGGTGCCCTGGTCCCCAGGGACAGGCTGGAGGTCCTGCTTTACAGGTGGGGGGCAGGGATGGCCCCAGGGGGGCCGAGGGCTTTGGGAGGGCCCTGGGAGGGCTGGGAGATAGTCTGTGAATGTTATCAGCCCATCGTCTCACAGGACAGGAAAGAGCCATAAAGGGCTGTCCCCTTGCCCTGGACGAAGGCAGCATTCCAGGAGGGAGCCAGGGTGGGCAGCATGGGGCGGCTGCTTTCCCCTGGAACCTGCCTTCTCCTCTGCTTCCTCGCCCAGCTCGCCGCTGCAGCCTCTGGGGACAGGGGACGTGTGGGACAGTGGGGTAAGAGCCTTTGCAGGGGGGTGCTGGGGCTGGTGTCCCTTCCCTGGGGATTTCCAGGAATCATGTCACCTCCCCGAGGGATACCAGCAAAGGGGAACCCTCACAGCCACCTCAGGGTGGTCTGAGACCACAGCCTTTGAATGGGTTGGTGTCAGCCACCCCATCCCTGCTACTCTCAACCCCCATCCCTGACTTTACATCAAGTGGCCCAATAGCCACAGCCAGCCCCGGTTACCCAGCCACTTGTGCACTGGCTGTGGGTGATCCTCTGGCTCCTCATCTGCTCTGCCAAGAGGCCCAAGGGGCTTCCCTGCCAAATGGTGCCTCAGTTTCCCCTCTGCAGGTTGGTTCTGAGCAATGCTGGGGTGCCAAAGGCCATTCTGATCTCCAGGAGACTCCTGGTCCCCTATGGAGGAGGTTTATAGCAGCTAAATTCATCTCGGGTGGAGATGCCCACCCTGGACCCCTGGGGGTACCCCTGGAGGCCTCCAGCTCTGCTCTCACCTGCAGATGCTGAGAAGACTCCGGGCTACTGGAATAAGGGGGCCAGGAGGAGGCTGGAGTTGGCCCTGGCATTGCAGCCAGTGGCACAGCGGGCCAAAAACATGATCCTCTTTATGGGTGACGGTGAGTGTCCTGGGTGCCTGCCAGGCCCTGCAGCTGCCCAACAGCCAGGGGATGTGGCTGGTAAGAAGATGGGGCTGGTGCAAGTCCCCAGGGAGTGCCTGGAGAGGGCAGGACTGTCCCTGGTTCTGGCCCCCTGCCACCCTGTGACTCAGACATGCCCACAGGCATGGGGCTGTCCACCATGTCAGCAGCTCGGATCTACCAGGGGCAGCTGTCTGGCAGCTCAGGCGAGGAGAGCGTCTTGGCCATGGAGACCTTTCCCCACGTGGCCCTGGCCAAGGTGAGTGGGGCAGTGCTGGGGGGGACAGTCCTGTGCCCCTGCTTGAAATCCCACTGGACCCGTCTTGCTTCCAGACCTACACCATTGACCGTCAGGTGCCCGACAGCGCTGGCACAGGCACCGCCTACCTCTGTGGGGTGAAGGCCAACGCCAAGACTCTGGGACTGAGCGGGGCGGCCGTCTATGGAAAATGCCGCACCACCTTTGGCAATGAGGTAGACTCCATCCTGCACCGGGCCAGGCTGGCAGGTATGGGGCAGCAGGAAACCCTGTCAGAGAGCCTGGCATGGCCATCACGTACCGTGCAGGGCTGGATGAACTCCCTGTAAATGCTTGCTCGTGCTGCAGGCAAGTCAGTGGGCATCGTGACAACCACGCGGGTGCAGCACGCATCCCCCGGGGCAGCCTATGCGCACTCGGCCAGCCGGAGCTGGTACGCTGACGCCAACATGCCCAAGGAGGCCCTGCGGGACGGCTGCAAGGACATCGCCTACCAGCTGGTGCACAACACCGACATCAACGTGAGCTGGGGAGTGGGAGTGGGAGCGGGAGGGAGGGGGCACCAGGAACACTGGGAGGGTCTGCTGAGCTCCCCGGCAGGTGATCCTGGGCGGCGGGAGGATGTACATGACCCCCAAGCGGACTCCAGACCCTGAGTACCCGGAGGACCCGGATCACAATGGCACCAGGAAGGACGGTCGGGACTTGATTGCTGAGTGGCTGAGTGCCAAGCAGGTAGTGTGCCAGGGAAGAGGGGATGTGACTCTGGGCACACAGGGTGTGTGCCATTGGCACTGGCTCTGCTCTCGCTGGCAGGGTGCCCGCTACGTCTGGGACAAGAAGGGCCTGGATGCAGTCGAAGATGACTCCGTGAGCCACCTTATGGGTAGGAGCATCACTGCCTGCACCACTGGCAATGCTTTCTCCTCCTCCCCTCTCCAGGGGTGTCAGCAGGGGCACAAAGCAGCCCAGGCATGGACTCCCCCTCACCCTGCTCCCCCAGGCCTCTTTGAGCCCAAGGACATGAGGTACGAGTTGAACCGCAACACATCCACGGACCCGTCGATCGTGGAGATGACAGAAAAGGCCATCCGCATCCTGCGCAGGAACCCCAATGGCTTCTTCCTCTTTGTGGAAGATGAGTTGCTCCAGGCGGGCAGTGTGGCTGGGGCTGGGGTGGGATGTGGGTCCTGGGAGTAGGTGGCCATCCGAGGGGACCAAGGAGAGAGGGTGATGGCCATGTTCCCTGTGCAGGTGGAAGGATCGACCATGGCCACCACAGTGGCCGGGCCAAGCAGGCGCTGATGGAGGCTGTGATGCTGGACCGGGCAGTGGCGCGGGCGGGCGAGCTCACTTCTCCCGCTGACACCCTGACCGTGGTGACGGCTGATCACTCCCATGTCTTCACCTTTGGGGGCAGCACGCCACGCGGCAACTCCATCTTCGGTGGGTCTTGGGGAGGGGCAGCGAGTATGCCTCTTCCCACCTCACCTGTTGCTCCCATGAGAGGCAGGGAGCTGGGGAGAGGTACCCAGCTGGGACAGGGGGTGACAATGTCTTTTCCTGTGCCAGGGCTGGCCCCCAAGAAAGCCAAAGACAAGCGAGCCTACACCAGCATCCTCTATGGAAATGGTCCTGGCTACAGCATCCGTGACGGGGCCCGTCCAGCTGCCAGCCTCCCTGCTGCAGGTAGGAGTCTGCTGGGAATGTGGCAGTGCCATGGGGTGGCTGGGGACAGCATCCCCCTGGCATGGCCACAGGGGGAGCACAGGGTCCTGGTGCCACTGTGAGGCTCAGGAGTCACTTGAGCAGGAATTGCACTGATGCAGGAGTGATGGGAGCTGTCCCCACACCCCTGTGAAGTGTCAGGGAGCCAAACCCCCAGCCCCATTTCTCCTCTCCCCCCTGCAGAGGACAAGGACTACAGGCAGCAGTCAGCTGTGCCCCTGGAGACAGAGACTCACAGTGGGGAAGACGTGATGGTGCTGGCCCAGGGCCCCATGGCCCACCTCTTCCATGGGGTGCAGGAGCAGCACTACATCGCCCATGCCATGGCCTACGCTGCCTGCCTCGAGCCCTATGCCACAGAACCTGGGTGCAGGGCAGCCCGCAGGGCCTCCCATGGCACACAGTGCTCCCCACAGCCCCTGTTTGCCCTCCTGGCCCTCTGCGTGGCTGCCCTCATGGTGGGGGGCTGAGAGGCTCTGGTTGAGTCCCACTGTGGCCAGAACCAAGGGGTGCAATAAAACACAGGTTGTTTTTCTCCATCTGCCATGCAAAGGTTCTCCCTGGTGGTCACCTCTGAGGTGCTGCCCCATACCTGCTTCTCAGTTGGTTGTGGCCCCTGGCTCCCCACTGGGACCAGCACTGGAGGCACTGGGGTGAAGGAGGGGATGAAATACGAGTGAGGGGAGGCCATGTCCTCCCCAGCTTTGCCCAGCTGGGGCACAGTACACAAGGGTTGTTAACTTTCCTGGCAGGCACTGAGCAAGGAGCAGAGTTTTAGTCCACATCCATGGATTTATTGCTCAAGAAAGCCTGGGCAGAGAGCAGGGTGCTCGGCGCATGAATGACCCCATGTGATCCTCATATCACCGTTGTCCCAGTGCTCAGCACTCCCTGTGGCAACCCAGGACAGGGCATTCCCCCTCACCATCGTGGCTGGGGCAGGATTTCCTGCCAGCACTTCACAGCCTCTTGTCCCTGCATCTGTCTGTGCCCCAAGCCCATCTGTGCCCAGCAAGCACAGGGTGTTGTGCCAAGGAGATGCCACCAGCCCAGCCCCACGGCCTTTGTGCGAGGTGCCTGGCAGAAACGTGCTGAACCCCTCCACACACCCTGCTAGAGCTGATCCCTGTCCAAAGTCCCTCCTTGGATCTGCTGGAGTCACAGACACTGCCAGCAGTGTTGGGCTGTCAGATCTCACCATGCAGCTCCTGGCATCCCTCACCCTCTGCCTCTGGGCAGGGCTCAGCACCGCTGTCATCCCAGGTGGGGATAAGGATGGGGATGGGTGCCCAGCTGGCTGCAGTGGGTGTCTGGGGAAGCAGGGTGTCAGCCTGGCTGGCCACAGAGAGAGCTTGGGATGGGGAGCTGGGGCTGCCCAGCTGTGTAAGGATTAATGGGGGTTACCCATGTTCTTCTGGGGTCCTTGAACCAGTTTTCCCCCAGGTTTTTTCTTGCACTTGCACTGGGGGCTGGGCTGGGGGAAGTGCTTGTATCCTCTACCACCACCCCCTACCATTGATTTGGCCCCATCCCGCTCACCAGATAACTCCCTATCGTGTCTGGTTTTGCTGCCTGCCTTGTTCCCTGCCCCAGGACCCCGGTGTCAGGCAGTGGGTGCAAGCCTGCATGGTCTCCCCCCACACCAAATAGCCGCCTGAACCACTTGGTCCATGCGAGAGAAGGTCCCAGCATGGGAGTGCCCAGGGAATGAGTATCCCTGGGATGTGGGTACCCCGCAGGGGTGCCCCAGGGGTGCAGGTGCTGGTGATCTGGGACTGATGGGTGTTCGTGCTGTCCCAGCGGAGGAGGAGAATCCATCCTTCTGGAACAAGCAGGCAGCTGCAGCCATCGAAGCCTCCTTCAAAATCCAGCCCAGGATACGCGAAGCCAAAAACCTCATCCTTTTCCTTGGGGATGGTGAGTCTCACTGGCACCCCTGGCAGGCAGACTGACATGGTCAGTGCTCTGCTGAGTGCCATGTGTGGAGGGTGCCTGGTGCAGGGGGTGACCAACCATCTCTCTCTGCCCAGGATTCGGGATCCCCACCATCACAGCCACCCGCATCCTAAAGGGGCAGCAGCAGGGGAAGCTGGGCCCTGAGACCCCTCTTGCCCTGGATGCTTTCCCCTATGTGGCTCTCTCCAAGGTAAATTCCAGAGTGCTGCACAGGGGCCATGGTGACTGTGGGCATGGGGCCATGGTTTCCTGGGCATGGGGCTGCTGGCACCCCAGGGATGCATGTGTGCTGTGCATGGGGTCCCTCCCCATCCCACATGTGCCCATGGGTGAGTGAATGAGTGTAGCAGGGAGTGCTGGGGGGTCACCCCACTGTGGCCCCCTGCCCTGAGCCCCTCTGTCCTCGGCAGACCTACAACGTGGACAGACAGGTCCCTGACAGTGCAGGGACAGCCACCGCCTATCTCTGCGGGGTGAAGGGCAACTACCAGACCATAGGGGTGAGCGCAGCCGCCCGCCACTCGCAGTGCAGCACCACAGCTGGCAACGAGGTGATCTCAGTGCTGGAGCGAGCCCGCAAAGCTGGTAATGGGGGTGCGGGGCTGGGGGGATCCTGTGGGGACAAGGGGTGTCACAGTGGGAGCTTTCCTCCAGGAGCATCCCATGGTGGGATGGCAGAGACCCTGCATCGCCCTTGGTGGGGCCTGATGAGCGGGGGTTGGCAGGGAAGGCCGTGGGAGTTGTGACATCGACGCGGGTGCAGCACGCGTCGCCCGCGGGGAACTACGCGCACGTGGTGAACCGGGACTGGTACGCGGACGCCAGCATGCCCCAGGACGCGCGGCAGGAGGGCTGCAAGGACATTGCCTGGCAGATGGTCCACAATGTTGACATCAACGTGAGTGCACGGGAGGAGGGGAGCAGGGACAGACCCCTCTCAGGACACCCCCACTAACACTTCATCCACCTCATTCCCTCCAGGTGATCCTGGGAGGTGGTCGGAAATACATGACCCCTGTGGGGACGCCGGATCCTGAGTATCCCACCAACAGTGGGCAGAATGGGATACGTGAGGATGGGAACAACCTGATTGACATGTGGCTGGAGGCACGGCCGGTGGGTGACGCAGCAGGGACAGTCCTCTGCCCCCTGCCCCTGGCACAGGACCAGGCACCCAGTAACCCTGAGGGCTTCGCCCACAGGGTGCCCGCTATGTCTGGAACAGGACAGAGATGCTGGCTGCTGCCACCAACCCCAACGTGAATTATTTGATGGGTAACAAATGACCCCTGTGCCAGGACACAACAAGCACTGGGACACTCAGGCACTGAGGCTGTCTGTCCCCAACATGTCCCCTCGCAGGTCTCTTTGAACCCGGGGACATGAAGTACAGCCTGGTGCGTAACACCACCCTGGACCCGTCACTCACCGAGATGGTGGAGGTAGCCATCACCATCCTGAGCAGGAACCCCAATGGCTTCTACCTCTTTGTGGAAGATAAGTTGGGGCTCATGCCCCTGGGGCCAGTGAGAGGGGGTGCAGAGTGGGGGTAGGAGTTGGGGGTGCTGCCGTCAGTCCCCGGCCCACCACGGGTGCCCATCTGCAGGTGGCAGAATCGACCATGGCCACCACGACGGTGCAGCCCATAAAGCGCTGATGGAGGCAGTGGAGTTCGACTGGGCCATCGAGCAGGCAGGCACCCTGACAGACGAGGCTGAGACCCTCACCGTGGTCACTGCTGACCACTCGCACGTCTTCTCCTTCGGTGGCTACACCCTGCGCGGCTCCTCCATCTTCGGTGGGGCTCTGCCCTGTGCTGGGCACTGCCGGACCCGTGGCACGGCACCCTGACTACAGCCAGAGGGGTGACACAGGTGTTCCTTGGCTGATCCTGCCCCTCCATCACCCCCTCCCCAGGTCTGGCCCCCAGCACAGCCCTTGACAAGAAGAACTACACATCCATCCTCTACGGGAATGGGCCAGGATACCCAGGCCCTGACCGGCCCGATGTGGACTCTGACAGAGCCAGTGAGAGCACAGAGACCATGGCTGGGTGGTGGGGTGGGGCTGGGGCCATCGCTGCCCCCGCTCACCCCCTCCTCTCCGTTCCCCAGTGCTGTTCGAGTACCAGCCACAGGCGGCCGTGCCCCTCAGCTCAGAGACCCACGGCGGTGAGGATGTGGCCATCCTGGCCAAGGGCCCCATGGCACACCTGTTCCACGGAGTGCAGGAGCAGACCTGCGTCGCCCACGTCATGGCCTACGCTGCCTGCCTCGAGCCCTACGGCAGCTGNGTTCCCCAGTGCTGTTCGAGTACCAGCCACAGGCGGCCGTGCCCCTCAGCTCAGAGACCCACGGCGGTGAGGATGTGGCCATCCTGGCCAAGGGCCCCATGGCACACCTGTTCCACGGAGTGCAGGAGCAGACCTGCGTCGCCCACGTCATGGCCTACGCTGCCTGCCTCGAGCCCTACGGCAGCTGCCGCCAGCGGAGCTCTGCCCCTGGCATCCGTGCCACCCCCCTGGCCCTGCTCCTGCCCATCCTCCTCCTGCCCCTCTTCCACTGATCCCACGTCCCTAGAGCACCCCATGGGACAGACTCACGTTCCCCCCCTCCCCACGGTGTGGCACCTGCAGGCAGATGGCAGCTTTTGGAAGCATCCCTGCTCTGGATGCAGCAGCCGTGGGGGCACCGAGTCTCAGGAACTGGGGTGTTAAATACACTGTGAAATAAACACGGGATGTGACACTGGTGGGACTGGAGTGTTCGTGGAGTGGGGTGCCTGTGCCATGTGGGCAGGGTTGGCAGTGCTGCTCACTGCTCCCATCCCCTGGCCACAGCCCCTGGCAACCGCCCAGCATATCCAGTGCTTTATTGACCAGAAACAGCAGCGAGAAATACAGCGGTGTCTGTGTGCCCGCGCTCCCGGGCGGGCTGGCATCATCCGGCCCTGGCTCTGCCGCTGTACCCCCCTCCCGGCAGGGCTGGGGTGGGGACAGGATGGGGCTGGCATGGGCAATGCCGGGGAGGGCACCGTGCAGGGGAGGCTTTTGGCATGGGGCAGCCCCATGGTCACTCCGGATCGCTCCCCCTGCTTTGACTGACACTGGGCTGGATGGGGTAGGGCTGGGTGAAGGTTTGGGATGGATGGACAGAAAAGAGGGTACAGGGGTGCCTGGGTGTGCCCTCGTTCCTCCGTGGGGACTGAGACCCCCCCAGTGCGCAGGGCAGTGGCTAGTAGGGGGATGGGTAGGAGGCAGCTGCCCAACCCAAGTGTCTCTTTGCTGCCTCCACCCCTTTGGGGTGACCCCCTCTGACACCTGGGGGTGCCCCCTTTGCCTGGAGAACAGAAAGGGGAGAGGGGAAGGTGAGGAGTGGGCACAGGGTGTCACTCAGGCAGGGGTGGGGATGGAGGGTCCCAGCCTGCCGGAGGGGGATCGGCCTCACCACACAGAGCATTTGTGCACCGGGTTCATGGGCGAGTTCTTAGGGCAGTGGAAAACCCGTCCAAACTCCTCAAACTGCGAGACACTGCCCAGGACCCTGCCAGGAGAGAGGAGAACCTCAGAGCTGGGCACCCCCTGCTCCCCCCACTGCTGCTTTGCACCCTGCTCAGGGCATGTGCTCGCCCCAGCAGCACCCTGTCCCCTGCCCCAGGGATATCACCCAAAATCTGCTGGCACCAGCACTCCAAAGGGTGCTCACCGCACTTTGCACAGCATTGACACCTGTGGGGAAGGCTGGCACCCACCATGCCCCCAGCACCCCCGATTTTGGGAGCACCCAGTACCTGTAGTACGCCGGGGCATGCTTGTCTGTCAGCACCTGCAGGTAGATAGACTGGGATTGCCGCTTGATGCGCCAGTTCTGCAGGGGAGAGAGGTTCCATGGGCCAGCCACATGGGCATCCTTGGTCCTGGCAACCACCTGGGCACAATGGCCCTTCTGGCTGCTAGGGGTTGAGGGCAGTGATGCCCTGGTTGTATTTGCTATTGTAGGGTTTCCCAGGAGCCTGTGTACATGGTGTAAGTGGGTTGGGAGAGCATGGAGGCATGTTTGTTATTGTAGGGTCTCCTGGGTTGTAAGATGCCTGGTTGCAGAGTTTCCTATAAGTCTGGGATTACGTGTATTTGTTACTGTGGAGCCTCTGGAGGTCATGGGACACACATACATTTATTATTCAAGGGTCCACAGGAGCAATGGGGCAGTGTGGGGTGCTTGTGCAGGGCTGAACTCTGTACTCTGAGACCAGACCTCACTGATGCAGCCGAGCCTGGCTCCTGGCCATGGGCCCTGGGTCCCTCATGGCTCTCTCCCTTTCCCTTTGAGCATCTGGCCCTACGCAAGGGGCCTCCTGCCCCAGTACCTGTTACGAGTGAGGAGGACAGGGGCTCACCTGGGCAAAGGCGATGAAGAAGAGCTGGTCATGTGTGTATTTCATGTGGTGCAGTGGGTGCTCAGGGCCGTGCTCCCGCACCCACTTCTGGTAGGCCTGGAGAACAAGGGGCGCCCTCAGCATGGCCTGGGCACTCCCCCAAACCCACCCTGAACCCACCCCCAAGTCCCCAGCACTGAGGATCATGCCCATCCCCTGCTGCAGGGAGAAAGGAGGGGCTGGGGGGGTCTTCTCCCCACTCAATGGGATGGTGTAAGCAGCTGGGCCATGGCTGTGACACCCAGGGTGGAGGGACACTTACGTAGTAGGCGAGTTTGAGCCCTCCCATGTCAGCGATATTCTCCCCCAGTGTGTGTTTGCCGTTCACCTGGCAAGAGAGGAGAAAGGACAGGGTGAACAGAGGTGTCCCCCCAGCCAGGTATCCCCCCATCCCCACCCTGGCAACGAGGCTGCACCCAGCGTCCTGAGGAATTTCCAAGGTGAGGTGTGATGAATTGTTGGGTCTCAGGGCTGGGCAGGGCAGAGTCAACTCCCCTGCAGGCACCCAGCCCCATCGATGGAGCAGTGGAGACCCCACCATGGAGGGACAGTGTGTGCCCTGCTGGGCATTGCCTAGCAGGTGAGGGGGTCTCACCCTCTGGTTGTAGACAGTGAAGTTGTCGTAGAGGTTGACAATGCACTGCGCCTTCTTCAGGAACTTGCTGTACGACCGCTCTGTCCACCAGTGCACCAGGTTCCCATGCCGGTCATACTGTCCCCCTGCCAAGGACACCGCCACCTCCCATAGTCCCAAGGGACCCAGGAGTCCTGCCTGGCTGCCCCAGCCCACCCACCTCCCATCATGGCAGGATGTGGGGGTGACACTCACCCCAGTCATCGTAGCCGTGGGTCAGCTCGTGACCAATGATGGTGCCAATCCCACCGTAGTTCAGCGACCTGTTGGGTGGGGAGCAGAGGTGAGAGGGTGGAGAGCACGGTGCTGGCCGGGATGGGGGGGTGACCCCAAAACACAGCAACCCCTGGCCACCCCCCAGCCTCACACTCACTGTGGGAACTCGGGGTCGTAGAGGGTGGGCTGCAGGATGCCAGCAGGGAACACTGTGGACACAGGAGAACATTGTAGTTGGGGGTTCCACTGCCCTGTACCCACCCACAGCATCACCCAACGCCAGGGGACCCTGGGCCATGTCCCCATCCCAGATCCTCCCCACTCCAGCCCCAGGGGCAGACTGGGGGCAGGCATTGCTCACCCATCTGGTTCTTGTTGGGCAGGTAGTAGGCGTTCAGTGCCTGGGGAGGCAGCAGCCACCTGCAAGGAGAGAGCAGTGCTGGGCTGTGGGACGCAGAGGGACACGGAAGTGCCATCCCTTTGCACAGCTGGGGAACAGAGGGGCACTCCTGGAGTCCCTGTGCCCTTCTGCCTACACCCTGTGGGGCACATCCAGGCATGGGGACAGGGGGCATTGGGGGGGGCCATGCTGTGCCCCTCCATGTCCCCCCAGGGCAAGGGGATACCCACGCGGACTTGTCCACCTCCTGCCGGATCTTCTTCACTGAGAGCCTGATGCCGAAGGCGATGCTGTTGAGGATGTTCTTGAAATAGGTCTTCTCATCCACCTCAAACTGGGGGGACACAGCCACATCAGGGGAGATGCCAGCCCCAAGAGAGTGCAGTGCAGGGCTGTGGTGTCCTCCCACCCCTGTGAGCCTTGGTGACAGAGGATGTGGGACTGTGTGGCTGTGTCACAAGTGTGTTCTCATGTCCCATGCTGTGTGCCCACAGGGGCAGCTGTTTCTTTGTCAGCTCTGTGGGGTCCCTGGGCCATGCTGGCACCCCCAGCTCTTGCCAAGGATGGGGCTGAGTTCTCAGGGCTGCGATGTGGGGAAGGAGACGCCATCCCAGAGCCCAGGGACTGTATGGCACTGTCCTTGTGGGGCACTCTGCCAGCAGAGAGCACAGAGAGCCCCAGGAGGGGGCTGGTTTTGGGGTGCCCTCTCCACAGACCCTGGTACGGATGTGGGGATCATCTCCCCCCATCATTTTCCCAGGCCCTCGCATGCTCCTGGGCTATCCCTTGCCTCATACTCCTTGTCGATGGCCTCTGGCTTCAGGAGGAAATCAGGGTACCCGATCATCACCATCATGTACCGGAGCTGTGGGCAAAATGAATGGTGGGTTCAGGCCCCCATCCCCTGTGCCCCAAGCTGGTGATGGAGGTAAGGAGAGGAGCGCATGCTCGGGGCCACTACCTTGGCCCTGGCTGCTCTCCGTGTCTCCTCATCCATCCAGTCCAGCTCATCCAGGCGCTGGTCAAGGATGTATTTGATGTCCTCCACCAGCTGCTGCACCTATAGTGGGTCACCATGGTGCTGGCACAGCATCCTCACTATCCATCACCGGCCAGACAGCCCTTGGTGGGGGCAGCAGGCACTTTGGCAAAAGTGATGGGAGATCATGGTATCTTCATTCCCACAGGCAGCATCACCTACCTTGGCTTTGCTGGCAGAGGAGAAGTGCTCCTCCACGAAGAGAGCGCCCAGGGCCATGCCGAAGTGCTTGTTGGCCTGGCTCAGGCAGATCTTACCCCGCTCCAGCTGCTTCTCATTGCCCTCCATCTCCTTGGAGAGCTCATGGATGGCATCACGGAAAGGGGTGGAGAGGTGCTCGCTGAGCACCACCACGATGCGCCACAGCATGTAGTTGTGAAGGATCCTGTGACAGGGGCAGGATCAGCCTCCAGCATGTCCCCAGGCACAGGAGAGGGTGGGAGCATGTGCCAGGATGGGGACACCCCTGCTCGGGAACACCTCTGCTCTGGGACACAGGGGGGCCAAGGCCAGGGGCACAGGGCCTGTCGGGTATCATGTCCCTCCGGGAGGGGTTTGGTGGAGTGGTGGACCAGCCTCAGCCACACTGTGCCCCCTGCCAGGCTGGGGAAGGTGCTGGGGGCACAGGGGGTTCCAGCCCCCCTCACCTGCTGGGTGTCACACGGATGAGGTCGGACACCTTGTGCATGTAGTCGGTGGCCAGCAGCACCACCTCCTCCTCCTCCGAGAAGTTGTCATGGAAGATACGGTCCAGCAAGCGCTTCCACTTGAGCTGCCAGGGTGGGCACAGTCAGGGGACTCCCTCCAGGCTTTCCAGCCTCCCACCACCCCTTCCCACACAGAGAAGTGCAAAGTGGATTCATCACCCTCAAGTAGACTTTCCTGGGGTGGGGTGGGCATTGAGGCCATGGGGCAGGGGGCACGGGCAGATGGGGGCAGGGATGACAGGCTGGCACCAGGGTACTCACTGTGGGAGTGATGCGCTGCAGCTCAGCTAGGGTCAATTTGTGGTACATGCTGCCAACGTCCCTCCGCACGTCATCGTACTCGGACACCGTGATCTGCAGAGGGTGGGCATGGCTGTCACCACCGCAATGCCCACCTTGAGGGTGACACACAGATGGAGCACTGGGATGGGGCACAGCTCTGGGGCAAGAGGAACTACCGACCCACATCCTTCCCACTCCCTGTTCCAGGAACCCTCTGCTGCCAGTGGGACCCTCAGGGCTGGTCATAAGGTACCCACAGAATTGGGGTATCTGAGGGATGGACACAGCGGTTCCCCAAGGTCCAGGCTGGAGTCCCCAAGGCCTGGGTACAGAGTCCACAAGGACCTGCAGTGGGTTCACAAGGAGTCAGCTGGGGCTGGATTGTCCCAAGGGTTGGGACTGGGGGTTCTCAGGATGTTCTGGGGGTTCTCTAGGTCCCTGAGGCTCTGCCATGAGGTCCTCAAGAGGCTGAGATCCCCACGTTCCAGGTATGAAGGTCCCAAGGGCTGGGACTGGGGGTTCCCAAGGAGGGATTGGAATGGGATTGCTTAAGAACAGACATGGAGGTCCCCAAAAATCGGTGACTGGGATGTCCACGGGCTGGACAGGGGCACCCCCAAGTTCATGGCATGCATCTGCCTCACATTGGCGAGGTGCTGCTCCAACTTCAGGATCTCCTGGGCTTTCTGCTCCACTTCCTCAGCCCCCAGGAGGGTAAGCAGTCGCTCCATGAACACTCGGTATGCAGCCAGGATCTGTGCAGAGGGAAGGGATGCTCAGTGCCACGCCCCGCTGCCCTGTGCATCCCAGTGCCCAGCACTGCTGGCAGTGGGGTGCCCTCTATCTGCCATCCATGTTGGGTGCCCGTCGCTCTCGTGGTGTCCCCAAGGCATCGGTGTGCCCCCCTCACCTTCTCGCTCTCCTCATCCTGCCCCAGGTAGAGGGTCCGTTCGGGCAAGGTCAGCCCATCCTGGTCGATCTGGGGGCAAGAGATGGAGGCAGGGGGTGAGCAGAGGGAGGGGAGCTATGTGAACCCGGCACCCCTCACCTTCTGCATATCGCAGAGTGCCCCTGGTGCTCCCAGAGCCGAAGGCTGGCAGTGTGGTGGAACAGCCCCAGGCACGGGCATGTCGGTGACTCAGTTTCCCTCCTGTTAGAGCTGCCAGAGGCAGCATGCATCAGGTTGGGATTGCTGGGCAGAGGGCAGGCCCCTGTTCCGGGGCCTGACTGGCACATCAGCTGCCTCACAGCCTGTCCTATGCTGCCACCACACTCTGTCCCATCCCTGCCCCCTGTGGTGTCCTCACACCTGCCACATGGCTGGCCCCACTCCTATGCTGCAGCCTGCATGGGGAGCTGCATGGACACCCTCACTGTTCACACAGGCGCTCGCTATCCTGCAGCCACAGGCACAGCCTCTAGCCCATACACGCACCTGGGAACCCTTGCACATCTGTGTACACTCGCACACACGCACACAGGTACCCCCTCTCCACACACATGCACAGAGAGAGAGAGAGAGAGAAGCACGCAGCCTCCCCTTCTCTCTCTCTGTCTCAGCCCCCCGTGTCCCACCTCACTAGCCCCCCTCCACTCACACAGCCACAGCACTGCCCGCACACCCACGGGCACCCCCAGCCTTCCTGCCCCATCTCCCTCATCACCCCTGCCCCCTTTCCTTTCCCAGACGGATGCTGAAACCTGCAGTCCTCACATGCCCAGCCCCCTCACACAGCCTGTCCACTCACACCCATTGCACACCCACCCCCAATCACACCCCCGCGACACCCCAAGCCCTGACCCCCC